>MU192172.1:7880-30795 GCA_016904865.1 Pissodes strobi
CCACTTTTTGTGAGGAACATGGCCATTTTAAAACCTTAATTTGTGAAACCATATAACATAGAATTACTTCTATATTTGTTGTGGACACCAAAAGCCTGGGGATATCATAAAACATGAGAATTTACTGTACAAATTATATAATACATGATTGTTTTAGTCTCTTGGACTAATCAAAAATTGGTTAGCGCTTATTTAGCTTAAGCAACGAAAATTCAGCGTTGCCGCGTTTGGGCTCTTGCGAAACTAAGCTAATAAATTTTAAACTAAATGCCGACATTTCATAATTTACAGTATTTTAATATAGGCCATACGGTATTCTTGTCTTATTCCCCAAAGCAAACATTGAATTCCATAAGCAAAATAACAAAAATTCGCACAACGATCCTAGTTTTAGCATTCTGAGTATATTTCACAGAATTCCGATGTCATTTAAGAAATTTATGAAATTCCGGAAAAGGTCAATATTAAGAGATTTCGCATAGTAAAGTCCGAATTCAGAGTGTGACTTACCGAAAACCGTGCTTATTTGTCAAAACTCTGTGATCAAAGTTCGAACTAAAAAAATCTGCATGCCAAACTTACAGTATTTAGATTTATTTTGCGTTATTACACAAAGTAAACTCACAATTTCGTAGATGTCTGCTGTATGTAGTATTTAGATTCCGAATTATTTACGAAATTCAATAAGCAAACTTAGAATTTCTTTATCAGAGTCGGAATTAGGGATTTCTGCAACGCAAGATCGGAATTTAAGATTTTTACGAAATATCTCAAAATAAACTGAGAAGAATTACATTTTCTGCTATGCGGAACATTTCAATTTGGTCTTTTAACGGAATTTAGTGTAACGTAGATATTTGCGGCGTGCAACAAATTTGGATTATTTACAGAATTCAGTGAGGAAACTTTATTTTACAGAATTCAACAAAATGAACTCAGACTTGTGTGTGTGTATATTTACTATGAGGGATTCAGTTTCGCATTTTTGCAAACAATAAGTAAGTTTAGAATTTAATGAGCATAGTTTGAATTTCATAAGGAAAGTACGAATTCAGAAATTCTGCAAAGTCAGAAATCTAGTTTATTTTACGGATTTTCACCATATAAACTCAGGATCACGTAGAAATATATTTTGCGTGAAATATTTCAATTCAGTTTCAACTTATTTGTGGAAACTCAGAATTCAAGCCTCATTGACTCAATTAAATCCCATAAACTCAGAATTAGGTAGATACTTGTAGCGAGGGATTCAGTTTCGCCTTTTTGCGAACAATAAGTGAATTTAGAAGTTAATGAGCATACTTTGAATTCCGTAAGGAAAGTGCAAATTCAGAAATTCTGCAAGGGCAGAATTCTAGTTTATTTTGCGGCTTTTCACCAAATAAACTCAGGATCACGTAGATATATCTGTTGTGTGAAGCATTTTTTTTCAGTTTCAACTTTTTTGCGGAAACTCAGAATTCAAGCCTCTTTGACTCAATTACATACGATAAACTCAGAATTAGGTAGATACTTATAGCGAGGGATTCAGTTTCGCCTTTTTGCGAACAAAAAGTAAACTTAGAATTTAATGAGCACACTTTGAGTTTGGTAAGGAAAGTACGAATTCAGAAATCCTGCAAGGTCAGAATTCTAGTTTATATTACGAATTTTCACCAAATAAACTCAAAATCACGTAGAAATATCTGTTGTGTGAAACATTTTAATTCAGTTTCAACTTATTTGTGGAAGCCCGGAATTCAAGCTTCTTTGACCCAATTACAAACGATAGACTTACAATTACGCAGATATTTGTTTCGAGGGGTTCAGTTTCGCCTTTTTGTGAACAATAAGTAAACCTAGAATTTAATGAGCACACTTTGAATTCCGTAAGGAAATTACGAATTCAGAATTTTTGCAAGGTCTGAATTCTAGTTTATTTTACGTAATTTTACCAAATAAACTCAGAATTACGTAGAAATATCGGTTGTGTGCATTATTTCAATTCAGATTCAACTTATTGGTGAAAGCTAGCAAATCAAGCATCTTTCCGAATTCCATACGATAAAGTCAGAATTAGGTAAATATTTGTTGCGAGGGATTCAGTTCCGTCTTTTTGTGAACAATAAGTAGGCTTAGAATTTAGTGAGCATAGTTTGAATTCCGTAAACAAAGTACAAATTCAGAAATTCTGCAAAATCAGAATTCTAGTTTGTTTTACGGATTTTCACCAAATAAACTCAGAATCACGTTCTGTTGTGTGAAATATTTCATTTCAGTTTCAACTTATTTGTGCAAGCCCGGAATTCAAGCTTCTTTGACCCAGTTACATATGATAGACTTACAATTAGGCATATATTTGTTGCGAGGGGTTCAGTTTCGCCTTTTTGTGAACAATAAGTAAACCTAGAATTTAATGAGCACACTTTGAATTCCGTAAGGAAATTACGAATTCAGAATTTCTGCACGGTCAGAATTCTGGTTTATTTTACAGATTTTCACCAAATAAACTAAGAATTACGTAGAAATGTCGGTTTTATGAATTATTTCAATTCAGTTTCAACTTTTTTGTGGAAGCTCGGAATTCAAGCTTCTTTGACCGAATTGCGTACGATAAACTCGGAATTAGGTAGATATTTGTTGCGAGGGATTCAATTCCGCTTTTTTTGCGAACAATAAGTGAACTTAGAAGTTAATGAACACACTTTGAATTCCGTAAGGAAAGTACGAATACAGAAATTCTGCAAGCTCAGAATGCTGATTTATTTTATGGATTTTCATCAAATAAACTCAGAGACACGTAGAAATATCTGTTGTGTGAAACATTTCAAATCAGTTTCACCTTATTTGTGGAAGCTCGGAATTCAAGCTTCTTTGACCGAATTATATACGATAAACTTAGAGTTAGGTAGATATTTGTTGCGAATGATTCAGTTCCGCCTTTTATGTAAACCCTTTGACCGAATTCAATATGTAAATTTAGAATTCAATCAGCAAACTTAAAATTTTGATGTCGAGTACGAATTAAGGAAGACTTTACAAGGCAAGGTCAGGATTCGAATTCCACAAGCTAATCTCACAACTACTTAGGTATCTGGTGGGTGGTATAAAATGACTTCTTCACAAACTGGAAATACGAGAAAGGGATAGACAAAAAGGTATGTCTATGATTTAATAACTGTTTTGACTCAGTAGGCAATAATCACTTAAATAGTAGTTGGCAATGATAAAACATCTAATACGATTTGTTAATTGCTTAACAAACGGTCCATATGTCAGGTTTACTCGGCAGTTTCAACAGTAATTATAGGCGTGGGTCTATGACTTGTCAGTTAGGTGAAGGCGCCACTATTTTTTTTTGCTAGGACTATATCAATGATTCTTGTTCATTGAAATTATAGAAAAATATCCTATATAAGCATATCGAGAAACCTAAAGATAAGTTATACGAACTAAATGCTGTCGACTATAGCTCACCAAAATAAACATCAAGATTCCAATTAAATTATTTATTAAATATGAAAAGCTTTCACAGACGTAACTGCTTTAAAACAATTAATCAGATCCCAAACTAAGTTCAGGTTATGGTATCACTCACAAAAAAGTGAGAAGATTCCCTAAAATGACTTATCAGATTATTAAGTCGTAATATAGATCTTATAATATTAATTGCCTAATTCCTATCTGGAAATGGTTCTAACTAAATGCCGAATTCTTAAAGTTCCTACTAAACGCAGCCAATTACGAAACCCCATACATAGGAACTATTTTCCTGAACGAAAATTATTCTAAATTTATCCCATGGCAGCTATAACATCATTAGACCAATAAACAGTCAATAAAAATATACTAGATCAATGAGTTAACCTGTGAGGTAAAAGTATATTTGTATAGCCGGTAAATATTTACAGGGGAATTCGAAGTGAGCCCATTTCGGGACCTGTCTTAAAGTGTGAAGTTAAGGTCGCAAATTGCGGTTAAGTAAAACAGTTTACTGCCTTGAGGCTTACAGCCGATTACAGTAAAAGCATATCATTTAAATAAGTAGATAATAATACAAGAATAAATCAGATAATTACTAGCAACACGATAATGAAGAAAATAAGTATTTCTAAATCAAATTATGATAAGTATGAGAATATATACGATATGAGATAATATTTGACCTAAAGTCATTTATCGGTAGGTTTAATAAAACAAATACGGTAAGCAATTATGTGACTTATATATTAAGAGCATAGCATTAAGGTAAATTTATGCAGTACAAAAAGGTTAAGTCGGACAATTACGGTCCTATTGCTAGGCATTCGATATTCGAGAAAATATCAGACACAATAATGAAGAAAATAAGTATTTCTAAGTCAAATTATGATAAGAAAGAAGTCAAATTATGATATGAACGAGAATAGATATGATATGAGGTAATATTTGACCTAAAGTAATTTGTAATTGTGATAGGGCCTATTATACTTGCACTCTGTAGATCCTACCACGTGAAATCCACCGGCAGAGCTGTTCTAAGTAAACTAGGCTGTCCCCAGTCTGGGTCGTGGCCTTACCAACGAGGATAGCCTTCCACCATGTGGCCAGTTTTACATCGGCAAAAAGCCTCAGAGAACTCTCCTTATTTCTCCAGGAGAAATTCTGTCCTCAGGAAGGAATTCTGTCCCACGGAAAGAATTCTGTCCCACGGCCACGGAGGGAATTCTGTCCCACGGAAGGACCCTAGTTAAATTATATATAATTTAAACCATCCAATATAGGCACATATATTGCATACCTTTAAAAAAAGGGGGCACCACACTCTACATAAAACACATTTACTGGACGACACGGCCGGTAATCGAAGAAAAAATTAGCACATTTTTCCATTAATCTCAAGACACAATCGGTGGTATTTAGACCTGATGGTCAAAAATAACAGCGTTAATTTTAGATATCAAAACTGGTTGTTTCTTCTGTCTGATCCCCTTGAGTGTTCTGACGAGATGGAGCTCGTCAATTCCCAAAAAGAAATATATACGATCATTTTAGATACCAAAACTGGTCGTTTCTTGTGCCTGAACGCCGTGAGTGTCCAGACGAGAAGGGGCTCTTCAATTCCCAAAACGGAATATATACGCCATCCGTCAAGAGGGCGCTCCAAACGGAGTCATCGTTTCGAGAATCAACACAAATCGACTAGTAAAAGAGTCTTCTTTTATTTCTTATAAAATCCTTTAAGAAATCGCACTAGAGGATTTTGTAACATTACAACAGCTACAAATGACATGACTCGAATTTAAAATGACATCAGAGGCTGTGACCTGCATTCAAGGAGTTATTCTAAAAATTGATATTTAACGAGCAAGCTTAAGGCGCCATTACACGGCGTGTGGAGTGTCATGCCTGGAGTGTAAACTGCCGCGCCACAGGCCGTGTGATTGGGTTGACGCGATGAGTTTCACGCGGCGTGCCGGGTCCCGTCAATTGGCGGTAAATATGCGGCGCGTCACTCCTCACGGTACACTCCAGGCGCGTCACTCCGCACGCCACACTCCAGGCGTGTCACTCCACACGCCGTGTAATGGCGCCTTTGAATTCCTGAAATAAAGTCCGAATTATGCCATTCTGGAAGACAAGCGCGGTATACTAGCGTATTTTACAGAATTCCGCCAAATATACTCAGAGACACGCTTGGAACCACGTAGAGATATCTGTTGTGTAAAATATTTCAATTCAATTTTAATTTATTTGCGGAATCCGGTGAACAGACTTAGAATACTGCAGCCAATATCCGAATTGAGAAATTCTGCACGACAAGCTCAGAATTTAGGTATGGGGAAGTTTCAAAATAAATTTAGAATTACCTAGAAAATATTTCAATTTCGAATTTTTAGAGAATTCAATAACAGTTCGAATTAAGCAAGCAATTCAAGCTTTTTTGACACAATTCCAAACAATAAACTCATAATTAGGTAGGTATTTGCTGCCAGGAATTCAGTTCCGGTTTATTGCAAACTTTTCAACCGAATTCAATAAGTATATGTAGAGTTTAGTGAACAATCTTAGAATTCATAAATTAAGAAACTTTGCAAGTGAGGTAACCCGCCTATTTAAATATAATAATAATACTAAAAATTTCATTAGACCTGATACATTCAGTTTTGAGACACCCTATATGTAAAGAAAGAGAAAGAGAAAAACAACTCATAAATTGAAGTTGGGTTTTGCGAGGGTTCTTATGGGATCCTAAAGCGGATCGTTCGAGAAGGGAGATAGAGAATCGAAGACCAGCGCAGTGTACTGGTGATTTTCGTGAATGGTTTTTGCTTTTGTGCTATAACATATTACAGGTCAGTAAAATTTATAATATGGTTTCTAACATAATTTGTACAAGTATTTCTTTTATTTTCCTGGATAATTCATATTTGATGGCATAACATGTGTACATATTTAATGAAATCGTTTTATGCTCTGAACAACACCGCTTTAAATGAAAACAGAAAATGTATTATTTGCTGTCTTTTCATGCTAGGATTTTAATTTTAGTGTGACTGAGAGTGTACGCAAGGGCCTTGATAAATCTACTAACCATTTCCTACCCTGACGGGAGAATATCCTAGTTATAAATGTAATGATCATTCTAGAGATATTGGCTCAAATTGCAACTAAATAGCTGGGTAGCCTCCGCAATCCAGGACCTCAGTACCTTCCAGCGGCATCTGGCTAGCTAACAACAACCCCTTCAGTTTTAAATGTATTGTTACAAGTGTAGAACTACGAATTGTGGCACGGGAGACAGTAATTTAATCTTTATTATACTAATAAATGTTATACAGCATAATTCGGTTAGGAATTTAGATCCAGGGTTTCTGTGTCGTACTCTTTCCCCTCGTGAATTCCAGGCTGAGTCCGGCACGTTTTTAACTAATAATTTGGCACGTTTTCTCTAATAAATTAGGTGTATTATGAATATGTGTTTTAATTTACATGACGCACCTTTCCCTCAAATTTCCCTAATTTTGTTATCGTCGAACGCATTCGAAGTAAGTAAAATTGTGCAAGATATAATAATAACACAACGTAGGTATTGGTTTTCTTTTTAATCTAGTTTAGCGGTCATTGGCAAAATAAAGACAAAACATCACTTATCTCATTCAACTATGTTGAACAGTGTTATACTACACAAGGCAAGGTCAGAACTCTAGTTTATTTTATCGAATTTCACAAGTTAAATTCCCAAAATAAACCCAGAATTACGTAGATATCTGAGGTGATGTGTTGCTCTTTTGTGATCTTTTTTTGCGGAATTCAATAAGTAAACTTCTAATTTATTGAAAAGGGTATCAATTAAGAAATTTTACAATTCAAGTCCAAAATTGGAGTTATTGCTTTGTGACATATATTTGCTCTTTTTGCAGAGTGCAGCGAGCAAAAGATAAAGTTAGAATTTAGTAAGGCAAACTTGGGAAGCAGGCTTGAAATTTAGAGAAAAATAAAGGAGTTTCTTTTCCGATTTTTTTTTACTTGACTTTTTGAAGTAAATTTAAAATGCTCTAGAATTATTCTCGGGAATCAGCTTAAACATATTGGACGAAAATCTGCAGTATTATTTGTAACACCAAAGGAGTCCAATATATCATAGTAGTTTAAATATAGCTAGTTTGGATTCTCTTGTCTATATAAGGCCCTTTCGAACTTCATGGGCTCGAGTAACGAGAATTCCCTACACACGCATTCATGTAATGCGATGTAAATATATTACGAAATTTCCATAGCTAACAAACTCGTACGTAATAAATTTCCATCTAGTTGAAATAATCCCACGAATCGGCTTTGCATACGTTTATCTATGGGCCGCATCTATAGGAGGCTCATGATAGAAGGCATTTAACACATCACAAATTTCTTATCCGTATTAGCATATTAGTTTTTCTGTTTCCTTTTTACTCTAAAACAAACTAGTTTTTTCGTTAGCTAGGCTCATTTATTTCAACGCGGATTATACAAGGCATCCCAAATTTCATTGACGTCTGGAAACGCTTTGTTTCTAAGACAGCAAGGATTTCAATAATAGTAAATTAAAACTTGCAAAAGTTCCCACGTCGATGGATTTTTTGTTAACCGGTGACAGATTCTGATTTCTCATTTAATTTGATTAAACATAGTAGGGTTATCGTTCGTATTGCTTGAAATGTTTTTGGAAAACCAGAAATAGACAGCAAGTAAAGAGTTTGGAATATATGTATGTCATTGGTGTCTACATCACCGTTGCGGAACAAGCTCTATCGTTGTTTTTATTGGATATTTCAACGACATGTGATAGTATCGGCCAGTACTTCTTGTCAATTTGTCTCGATCGCTTGTCATGTGCATGCCATATCGAGACTTGTGCGTCATGTTTCTAAGGGGGAGATTCGAGATTTATTGGTCTTAATGTACGGTATGAATGAGACATCGTTTTATATTTCAATCCTAGTTTAAGTTTGTTTTTGTAGGGTTCCTAATATGATCCATATGGATGAAAATATTGATATGCCAAAGCGATGGGTATTCAGAAGAGTCACCACCTGGATCACTCGACCAGAGAACGCTCGACTAATTTTGGTGGGGTTATAATAAAAATTCAGCGTTTAATGACAAACCAGATTCAATTGAGAAACTTAAAGCACGAATAAGGGAATGCAATAAAAAAAGAACCTTTTCTCCTAGTGATGTCCATAATGTCGAAAGAATTTGTGAAACGTCTGTTATGCCTACTGCAAGTGTAAAACTATTTTTCGGATTGTAGGTTTATCTTTTAGGAATCGATTTAAAAAATAAGTCATACAGGGGTATATAAAAATAATGATGATTTTCTTTAAGTTTGAATCGCCAAAATTTTTATTCAATTCTATTTTGGAGCGGTTTGCTTCCCCATGGTCATTGTAGAAAAAAATCCTCAAAATACAGCCTACAAGTAAAAAAATATAAGGCTCGATCTTTGATTGTGCAAAATGTTATTTTAAAAGTACATTATGCGATTTTTTATTCCATAATTTAGCTAATTGCTTCAGACCATGAGTAAGCAAATTTTTCTTTGACTCTGGCTCTTAACCGGAAGGGTTTCTAGAGGTAAAAATTTCCTCATCAGTCATCATCATCGTCATCATCAAACAGCCGTTCACGTCCACTGCTGGACATTGGCCTCCTTTAGTGTTTGCCATCTCTTTCGGTCTTGTGCGTCCTGTATCCAGTTTCCCCGGATTCTTTTTATGTCATCAGTCCATCTAATTGCTGGTCTGCCTCTATTTCTATAGGCTTCGTGCCTCGGCCTCCACTCCAAAATACGTTTTGACCATCTTCCGTCCGTTGTTCGTGCCAAATGTCCAGCCCAGTTCCACTTCAAAATTGCAACTATTTCTATGACGTCAGTCACACCCGTTCTATGCCGTATAGTCGCGTTGAGTATCCTTTCTTTCAGAGACAGCCCCAGCATTGACCACTCCATTGATCTCTGAGCAACTTGCAGCTTGTGTGCCGTTCTTCTGGTAAGCGTCAACGTTTCTGCCCCATAGGTTAGTACTGGCAGTATACATTGGTTATATGTTTTCCGTTTGAGGCATATAGGAATGTCTGATTTAAAAACATCCTTAAGCCTACCAAATGCCGCCCACGCCAAGCCTATTCTCCTCTTCAGCTCGCAGGTCTGATTATCTCGGCCAATCCTGAGCTCGTGTCCCAAATATTTATATGAGGTAACTTGCCCGATGCTCCTACCGTCAACTGAGATGTTATCGCTCAAGACAAGGTTGGTCATAAATTGCGTCTTCGCAAAATTCATTTTTAGTCCGATCTCTTTGCGCACACTTCTTGAAGGCTCCCCAGCATAGTCTGTGCCTGGTCAATACGGTCGGCAGTTATGACGAAGTCATCAGCAAATCTCAGGTGGCTCAACAGCTCTCCGTCGATATTTATGCACTTTTCTTCCCAGTTTACTCTTTTAAAGGCATATTCTAGTATGGTGGTAAAGAGTTTCGGAGATATTGTGTCGCCCTGAAGCCCCCCCCCCCCCCCTCTCGATTTGAAATTTATTTGTGTCTGCATGTAACCTTACACATGCAGTTGCCTGCTTGTATACGTTCTTCAAAAGGGAATTATAACGATTCATTACGACAATCCGCCAGCGCTAGCAGCATCTTATGTTGATTTACGAAGTCGAAGGCCTTCTCGAAATCTATGAATACTAGGACAAGTGGTTTGTTATACTCGATGGTCTTTTCTATTAGAGTCTTGATCGTTTGAAGATGATCGTTTGTTCCATACCCTGCTCTAAATCCAGCATGTTCCCTCGGCTGGTATAAGTCTAATTTAGATGTTAGACGCTTTGTTATAATCTTCATAAAGAGTTTGTAGATATGTGACAGTAAGCTTATGAGTCTATAGTATTCTAGTTTTGCTATGTCTCCCTTTTTATGCATTATGATTATTACAGCATTATCCCATTGGGAAGGTGTTGTTCCCTTCAGGAGACATGCATTGATAAACCTGTATATATTCTTAAGCAATATGTTTCCTCCTGCCTTAATTGATTCGATAACAATTCCATCTTCACCTGGGGATTTATTGTCCTTCATTACTTTCAGTGATGTTCTTACCTCATCCAGGGTCATATCAGGAATATCCTCAGCACCCTGATTTTGGACATGAGGCACGTTCTCAGGTAGATTTTGTATAGCTCTGTATAAAAGTCCTTCACCAACTTTATAATTTCTTCCTTGTTTAAGGTAACATGGACTGCCCCATCCTCTAGCTTACAAATGTTTTTGGTACCAGATGAGGAATTTTCTTCGAAGGACCTTCAAACTTTTGTTGTTTTCGATAACGTTTCCTATTTCTTCGGCCTTAAACTTTCTTACATCTCTCCTGACGCCCTTTGAAATGTTTCTATTTAGGATCCGCAGTTGGTCTGCATTTGTGGTGTGCTTAAAATTTAGTTCTCTTCTTTGTTTCATAAGACCCTTTGTGTTTTCACTAAGCTTATCCTTTGGCTTCTTGTTGGATCTTTTAAAATTGTGTTAATTTCTGTAATTACTGCTTCGATATTTACTTCATCACTTCTCGCAAGTTCAGAGTTCTCCAGTTCGAGGTCTATCTGTTTCTGGTATTCACCCAGGTCTTTGACATCAGGCCACTTTTGAGATTTTTGTTTTAATATCATATTTGCCCTCTCTCGTTTTATATTTATAGTCACCTTTGCTCTCACCATTCTATGGTCGGTACTGAATGAAAATTTATTTAGTACGTTTATCTTGCACAATGAGGAATTTTCAAACTTACTGTCGGTGATGATATAATCGATTTCATTTTTAGCAATTCCGTCTGGGCTTGCCCATGTCCAGCGCTTTTGTTTACTCTTCTTAAAAAATGAGTTCATGGCGTACAGTCCGTGGTGTGTTAGGAAGTCAAGGAGTGTATTTCCTCTTTCGTTCCTCTGACCATAACCATGTTCTCCCATCGCGATCTCAGCTTCATCCTCTTTGCATCCCAGTTTTGCATTCAAGTCTGCTCTGATAAGGTTGTAGTGAGTTGGTGTTTTTGCCATCGCTGCTGTAATGTCTTCATAAAAACCTTCCACTTGTAGTCCGGATGTGTAGTTGTTGGGGCGTAGACCTGAATAACTTTTAGCCTGTATTTTGTGCTCAGTCTTAGCATAAGAAACGCCCCTCTCAAGCCTACACTGCCTATCAACGTCGCTAGCATGTTTCTTGTTTATTAAGAAACCTACTTCTCCTTCCGTGGAGTCGTTTTCTCCTTTGTGACAAAACAGGTGTCTTCTGTTTTGTTTGTTGTTCTCCCTTTCTTCTAACTTCGCTCAATGCTACAACGTCCCAGTTTATGTGCTTGAGCTCCTCTTCCAACTCCAGCAATCTTTCCTCTGATAACAGTGTTCTCGTATTCAGTGTAGCAACTTGCAGTCGTCGATTTTGATAGTCTGGTCGAACCCGATGATTCTTCGCACTCTCTGTTCTCCGTCCTTGTCGGCCGCTATCGTAGCCGGGGATCGGTGAACTGCCGGGGACTGAGGGCCGTAAGTTTCCTGTCGTACTCATAAGTATATAGAGGTTTTTAGCCTTACTTCTACCACGCTGGCCATTGCGGGTTGGTAGAGAGTCTTGTTCTAGAGGACTCCATTTTTTTAGCCTCGGTGATACGGTTATACCGCCGTGACTCGGTCATCAGAGCCTCGTTTGTAAGAGCAGGGTGCACCACGTGCAGGTGAGGTTGACATTTGAGTAGGAGAGGTCATTTGAGTCACATCACTACCCCATTTGTATCATATCAGACTACTATCTTCTAATAACGCACCACCTCCTCATCAGTATCACCATTAAAAAAAAAAGCAGGTTCTACATCTAAATAGTCTGCATCTGAAAGTAATTTTGTCGCTATTGCCATTAATAATAATCTTAAACGACAAAATCTGTAAACAGGTAAAAAAGTTTCTGAATTATCTGCACCACGTTCTTGAGTAAAACCACTAGTTACAGGCTTTGTATTTTGCTATATATGGTACTTATTATGGTCGCTTTTGCTTTTAAAAATCCATTTATTTTTAACAATATCTTTGTTATTAGGTTTATCAACCAATTTCCGAGCATTATTCGCATTGGATGCACCAAGCTTATTTTTCATTGTTCTTCACTATTTAGCACTTCTGGCATTTACCAATGTTTCGGAAACGGTCAATGTTTCTCACTCATCCACGGTTATCATCATCAGTTAATGTAGCAAAAACTGAATTGCAATCAGTAATACTATCACTTCACTATTTTTCCCTTGAAGATGAGAAGCTCAGCTGTTTTATTTTGTGAGCCATGCTCAGCATCTCTATTATTTGGCAATGGCCTCAATGGCTTCTGATAATAGGCACACTTGACGAAACATTGTGTGAAAACTTTTCTTCTAAAAACACGATATTCCTGGCTATTTTAGGCTATGGTTACTTATGCCTAAAAGCCTGTTCCCAACTTTTTCCTCAGAATATCAAATAATCCTTGCTTTTTTTCGTTAAGCTATGTGAACACAAGCCAGACATTCTAAGAAGGCTGAGATCTAGATTTTCGCCGGCCCATGTCTTTTCTGGCATTGCACTATATGTTTTCTTTGTTGGTGAACGGTTCAGAAGACAATCTGATATATTGGCAACTTCTGCCCACATCTATTTTTAAGTATCTGAGTTAATAAACGTTGAGCACACGTTTTCAAATATAGTCTGATTGCAGCGTACAACTACTTTATTCTGCTGTGGCACTGTTGCTTCTTGTTTAATGCCATGATATTTTAGGATATTCTTTAAGCGCTCATTACAGTATTCTCACCCATTATCGGTCCTCAAAACCTTTGTTTTCCGCTCCTGTAGAATTCTTTAAATATAACCGGAATCCCACTTTTATGTTCCGAAAAATAACAAAAAAAATTGTGTTGTCATCAATCAAGGCAACAATATATTTTTTGCCATCTCATGATTACACTTCCAGGTATGGGGAAGGTCTGAATGGATTAAATCAAGTTTATTTGCACAACGTCTTTATATTTCTTAAAAGGGAAAGGCTTTGTAGCTTGCTTGCCTCTGATGCAACTCTTGCAGTATACTGTTTTTATTTTCGTTATACAATACACCAGTTGCCAATCCATTTTTTCAGCAAATCCACATTGTAACCATTACATCGTAAACGCCTATGCCACTACATCTGAGAGTCTTGTAATTTTGCTTTATTCACCGGCTCTGTAACAACATTCAGCTTATATAGACCATCGACATTCATTCCATTAGCTACGGGTTCTCCCTTAATGCTACCCTAATCTGCTAGTTTGCCTCATTCTGAGTAAAAACGAACACAATGGGCTTTTGAGGCGATGAAATTCACAGATAACAAGTTTACTGAAGGTTTGATTCATGTTTAATATTGGATACGTTTATTTCAGTAGCATCTAGCTTCAAGTTTACAAGACTATTTCCAGTTCGATTCACAATTAATTTCGAATTATATGCCACAAATACACGAATCTTCATTTGTTAGATTCGAAAGCAGATCTCTATTTCCAGTCATCTGGGAAGAAGCACCTCTATCAATGTACCAGGCTGAGTCATGAACATTATTTATGTTTCAAGCTGTAGCCAGCAGGGCTTTCCTTCCACTTTTACCATAATTATTTTTATTGACTTTTTCAAAAGCATATATTGAATATGCAACACATAGAAATGAATGCACCACGTCTGATGACCCAATACCTAATACATATCTGGAAAAGCTGAAAGGTTACAAAAATTGCTCGTTATAAAATGTTTTATTATTTACAATATCTTTCTGCTTACAGAGTAAGTACGATTAAGAACTTGTATAGTTGTAAAAATCTAGTCTTTGTATACCTATACGCATGTACGATCTTTTAGATTGTACATACACGTCCCTGAAATAGCCAATTTGTTAACATTTACGTACACCTCTAAATAATAAACGACCGAGACGGGTTCTCGGGCACGAGAATATTATTTGCATCGTTATCGATGCCAGCCGTCATTCTCTTTGACAGCTGGAAGTGTCTTCCACTTTTTGATAAATCTTCAACACGTCCTCTAGGCAAACGCGCCAACGTGAAGAACAGATGATCCTTGTCGCCAGAGCTACCCGTTTAATTATTTTTATTTGTCAACTGGTGTGCTTATACATTATCTCCTAACTAAATTGTAATTTGTTTTGTTTTCGGAGAGTTTTTGGACGGAACCGTGGGCCACGACATATCTAGCCTTTAAATCTACACGCATATACGAAGCGCTGAATACAGAACCTGTTAAAAAAATTACAGGAATCTGATACAGTGCAGTGCAAGAGGGGTTGCTCGTGATCTATATTTCTAGGGGGTGAGTCGAGTGGCGTTAGAAAACTATCGCTGGAAGATTTTTTTCCCTGTTCGTTCACCATTTTTCATTATGTATAAATGCATCCAAAATGTCTACAAATTTAACGAATTTATGACACAAGAATGTATTTAATGCAGTTGATTAATAATAATAAGACCAATCTTTCATAAAAAATACAGCTAAATCTGCAAGTTTGTGTAAAATGAGTCAAACCGTAGCTCTAATGTTTTTAGCTTTTTCATAATAAAACATAGACATTTTGAAAAGTAAAAATATATTCACATATTTGTTAAACAGCAAAGACCCAAATAATAATCATAATTCAGGCTTAAATAATTAAATATAGAGACATTTTAAAATTGTGTCTGTGTTGTTTCGTATTAGTTTATTTAGTCAAATTTAAAGCGGGAAGGGGGGCGGGGCTGTAATTTCTTTAGCTTTCCATACGAGCTACTTCTCCTGCAGGCACACATCATAATTCAATCTTGGAAAAGTTAAATATAGAGATATTTTTAAGTTGTGGTCGGTATAAACAATTAATTTTAAGAAATTTATGACCACAAAGGAGAGGGTGATAATTAACTTTATAATTGACCACTTTACGTAGCGAACTGTTTTACCATAAGTAGGTGATATTGTATTCATAGGGTGTGAATTGAAACATGTATTTTAGGTATTATGTAATTTAATAATGCAAGATTTAAGTTGCTTTAAATATGATCATTGATTTGTCTAACTACTTTCAAACATTCATCCTTTCACACATAAAACTAAATACTGTACATTAGGTTAACTATTAGTAAATATTATAATATCTAACAAAATTCTTGATTATTTGAATTTAACTCGAACTCCCGTCTTTACTGAATTTAATCAAATTTTATTTAATTTCAACTGACTGCTTTTCCGTTCATACTAAATACCTTGTTACTTTTCTTCTTCTGCAATTCTCTCAACTTAACTTCACCAGGGATATACATAAGACTTCGAACATTTAATTTGAATCTCGAGTACAGGAATAGATTTATCTAACTACAATTCTCCAACCGCCATTTTACCTTCTTCAGCCTTCATCAACAGGAAAGACTAGAGACGCTACCGCGTTTCTGCCTTGAGTAAAATGCATAAAAAACGCCCATAAAAGTCCCTTATCCAAAGCCTGGAAAAGGGGAACAGAGTACACGAGATATTTTCTAAATATCTCTGCAAACACATAAGAAAGTGGCCCAATATCTTGGCGCCAACCAGAGCTACGACTAGGTAGATGCTTTAAGGGTGAACGATAAGTACTGCACTTATTACTTCTTCGACTAAAAGCTTACATTTTGAGAAAACTAACTATCTTGGCGTCAAACAGGGCAGCGACAGAGGCTGATGTTTTTGGCGCCAAACTCAAGCAGGGCGACGACTGAGGCCGATGCTTCGTGGTTGAGTGTTTGTCAGGCAGTAAAATCTAATTTTTTCTACCGGCGCGGCAGGGATAAATAGAGTGGGAATTGCGCGGACGCCGAATACACTTGAGAGGGTAGAAACATATTCTTTCTTTATTTGACATATTGTTGTTTACACAACATTGACGGAGACAAAGATATATTACATTGAAAACGATTAATAACGTTTCCCTTGACCGAGTGACAACTTGCTTTCCAGTAATTGTTTCATATAATGGAATCTATTCTAGCGACAATCCAGGTTCGTACTAAGGAGTAACTGAAATACAATGCTTTAAATGCACAAATTGCTGTTTACCTGGGGTGAAATAAATTTATGTGGCTTTGAATTATGGCTCAATCATACTACGAACATACCGGGTGTTATCACCAAACTATATGGTGAAAAACGATGTTGGAGTGTTTTCCCAACAAGTTGTTTCTATATTCTTACATACTAGTTTATTTAGTTAAATCTGGAAGGGTGGGGAAAGGCTGCATTTTCTTTACGTTTTCATACGAGCTACCGCTGTTGCAGGCATACATCGTAATCCAGTATTAAAATAATTAAATAAGGAAACTTTTTAAAGTTGTTTCTATATTGTTTCATACTAGTTTATTTAATTAAATATGGAATGGAGGGTGAGGGGAGGCTGTATTTTCTTAAAGATTTCCATATGAGCTACCTGTGTTGCAGGCATACAGGATAACCCAATGTCTCGACGCGGAAGCTAGAAAGTTACAAAACACAGTTGAATATCAAATTTTCTAAATGTTTTATTTATAATATTTTTCTGAATTTGTCTGGAAATGGAAACAATGTAAAATGTGAAAGTAAATAATTTGATATAATTATTATTCATCCAAATTAAATGTGAAATTTCGAAAACTGTGTTTAGTTTTAGGTTCAAAATGAAACTAAAATATTTTAACTTAAAATTTACTAATCAATGTCGAACAGCAATTGTTGTTAATTATAATATTTTTGTGAATTTGCCTGGAAATAAAAACAATGTAAAATATGCAAATAAATAATTTGATACAATAATTATAATTCGTCGAAAGCAAATGTGAAATTTTAAAAGCTCTGTTCAGTTTTTGGTTCATGAATACTGAAATAATTTAACTTAAAATTTACTTATCGATGTAGAACAACAATTGTTGTTGTTTATAGTATTTTTGTGAATTTGCCTGGAAATAAAAACTGTAAAATATGCATATAAATAATTTGGTACAATTATAATCCGTCGAAATCAAATGAGAAATTTCAAAAGCGCTGTTTAGTTTTTGGTTCAAATTAAACAAACCAAAATATTTTAACTTTTAGAATTTACTTATCGATGTATATCAACAATAATTCGTAATTCCAAAATAAGCTGTATTTTGATAATTCTTTTGAAAATTTCAAATTTGACAGGTGCCGAATATCACATTACCAATATTTAGGTGTAGGTTCAGCATAAAGTAATGCATTTTGACATTAAATTTTCATATCGATGTTAAACAGCATTTCATGCCACTTTTCTTTGCGGTTTTTTTTTTCAAAAAATGTCAAATCTGACAAGTCACAGGACCAAGCGAATATAACTCTCGTTAGGTTAAGATTCAAAATAGAAGTAAAATATTTTAACAGTATTTCAAGCAACTTTTGAAACATTTTCCAAAAATATTACAAATAAATCGATTTTTGGTGATTCGTTTGGAAAAGTTTAAATTTGTCGGGTAACGTGAGCGACCAAATATCACGTGATCAACTCTGTTTGAGTGGAGGTTCAAAATAAAACTATACAGTTTGAAATTAAAATGTACATATTAATTACATGAGCATTTCAAGTTGATTCCTTTATATACTTTGCAAAAATGCAGTGCGCCAGACAAAGGAGTTCTTGTAAAGCGATGTTCTAGGTGTTTCCAGTTGTACGACGAACTGGTGCGCTCTTGCCGTCTGTCGTGACTGTCTGACAGGAGTTGCCAGGGGCGGGATGATGCGAGCCAAATCCTGGGAACATCTGCCGTGAAAGTATCTGTAAAACAGAGACATCTCGGCCACATGTCTGCGGTGTTCCAGACTATCCAGATTCCGGGTCAACTCCGGGTCGCCGACGAGACGCACAGCTCTCTTCTGAATGGAATCCAGCAGCTTTAGGGTATGCTTTGGTGCGGCACCCCAGATATGTGAACAATATTCTAAGCACGGTCTTATTTGCGCTTTGTACAGCAAGAGCAACTGCTGCGGTGTATAGAGTTTTTTGTTGCGAAATAGCGCACCAAGCTTCTGGGAGGCTGATTTTGCGATGTTAGCAACATGGTCATGCCATGACATATTGCTGTTGACCGAGACACCCAGCAGTCCGATTGACGAGGATAAAGGACTGGTCGATCCTGCCATAATGATGTCAGGGCCCGCTGTATTGGCCAGCTTGGTAAACGTTGCTGCTTGGGTCTTTGCTGCATTGAACTGGATCAAATTTCGGTCGCCCCAAGTTTGAACTTTCTCCAAATCTTGATTAATAGCTGTAATCTGATCCTGTCTGCGGTGATGAGTCTCAGTCGCTGGTAAGGGTTTCTCTGATCTAAAGTGGGAGACGAGGGTACTGTCATCTGCAAAACTGTAAACCGGATTATTCGTTTCGATCAGCAGGTCATTAATATAGATGAGGAACAGAGTTGGTGAAAGTATTGCGCCCTGAGGCACGCCCGCGTTGATGGTGAATGTGTCCGAGATATGTCCATCGACTGCAACGTGTAGGGATCGGTTCTTGAGGAAACTGGCCAGCCAGCTGCAGAGAGAAGCTGGCCAGTTTGTTGAGCAGTCCGTCATGCCAAACTCTGTCGAATGCCTTTAAAACATCCAACGCAATCGCTCGAGACTCTCCGTAGTTTTCAATTGCCCTACTCCATATATGAGGGACATAGGCCTATATATCTCCTGTCGATCTCTCTTTGCGAAAGCCGTATTGATTATCACTGATTATTCTGTTGTTCTCGAGGTACTTGAGTAGTTGCTGGTTGACTACACGTTCCATGACTTTGGAGATTATTGGAAGCAAGGCAATTGGGCGATAGTTTGAGGGCGTGGTTTTCTTGCCTTTTTTTGGAACAGGTTGCACTCGAACAACTTTCCAAGAGGATGGGTAAATCCCTTTTCCGTAAGAAAGAGAAAAAAGCCTGAAAAAAACGGGTGTCAGTTCGTTGGCGCAGTTCTTTAGCACGATGGCAGGTATTCCGTCCGGTCCTGATGCCTTTTGCATATCTAGTTCTTTAAGGATTTTGCGAATATCATGGTGATGAAAAAAAACTTGACTTCTGCCATGGTGGTGTTGATGTTCGATATGGTGGGGAGAGTCTTGCCTTGGGGGACGTCTAAGGTAGAGTGCGATGAAACCATTTTAGCGAGCATGTTTGCTTTTTCCTTGGCTGTAGTCGCAGTGATGCCACGTTCGTCCGTCAAAGGTGGGAGAGACGTTTTTGTAAAGTTGTTACTTACTGCCTTTGCTACCGACCAGAAATTCCTGGAACCACTGGGACATTGCAAAAGTTTATTCCTGATCCTTTGATTGTGTTTGTCCTTAGTTTTGTCGATCACACGTTTGAATTCGTTTTTCGCTTCGACAAAATAATTGCGATTTTCAGCGGTCTGATTTTGCTGCCAGTACTTGTAGGCTTGCTGTTTCCTACCTACAGCTCTTTCGCATCTTCTGCCGAACCATGGCTTTCCTTTTGATGGTAACTTGATGGAATTTGGGATGTATGCTTCCATTCCTGAGGAGATTATTTACGTGATCTCTTCGCAGCAGACTGACGGGTCGTCAGTGCCAAAGCAGACGTCGAGCCAAGGAAAATCTAGGTAGAACTCCCTTAGATCGTCCCAGTTTGCAGAATTGTAATGCCAGATTTTGCGAGGCAATGGTGGGTCCTTCTGTATGTTGTTGTAATAAGTTTGTGGTCGGAAGCACCTAATGGCGGACCAACTGTAATTGTGTACTGGTCAGGATTGGTGGTTAGAAAGAGATCAAGGAGGGCGGCGAATTCGCCCCTCTCTGAGATTCGAGTTGGTTCGTCTACAAGTTGAGTAAGCCCGCAGCTGATGGCAAATGCTTCAGCTTCTCTACCTTCATTGTCGGTCTTGTTGTGATGTTTGAGCCAGTTTGTGTTATGGGCATTGAAGTCTCCCAGAACGATTATTTCTGAACTGGAGTGATCGACCTGTATTGAGTTAAAAGTGGTAGCTAGTGTTGAGAAAAAGCTTTGGTAGGCTCTATCGCTCGGAGGGCGATACAGACAACATATAAACTTGGTTAATCCCTTGGCGGTGAACTTGAGCCACATGACGTCAAGGTTGTTCGGTTCGAGTGTTTCCTCGCGGTGACATGAAAGGTCGCTTCGTACAAAAAGGCATATTCCGAACTTATGTCTAACTCGGGAATGTAAGTCGTAACCAGGATAGGGGTAGTTCACTGTTGTTGTTGTAGAACAAACTTGTGTTTCTGTAAGGGCTAGTATGTGTGGTCTATTTGCTTGTAGATGTTGGTGTACCAAATTTATGTTTGTATTTAGGCCTCTTATGTTGCAGAAATCAATTCTAAATTGGTTCGGTATCTTTGCTATCTGTGAAATGCGGAATGAAGGGCTCCCAGGGCCACCCAGCGCCCGGAGATCCGAATAGCCGGAGAGTTTACTTCCGGAATATTTTGATCCTGGAAGCACCATCATGTCCATATATTCCTACTGTGGAACCCGGGAACACCAGCGCGGAAGCGGAACGTGATTTGGGAAAACCACTTAGCGCTTCCCAGTTCTGGTGGGGTGGTTTTTCACCGGACGATGCGAGTAGGCGTATGCATCTACCACCTAGGGCCGCTTCCACTGGAAACATCGGCCTCAGACTCATTCCTCTGGTGGTCCCTAGTCTGACAGGGGTAAAAATGGGGTTTGTTGGATCACTCCCCAGTGATCAGCTCCAGACTTTGTACTCTGGTGTTCTCCAGCCTGGAGGAGGACGATGGGATTTGACGGGCCACATCCCGTGGCAACTCGGAATGGCGGGGGCGTCACTCCCCGTAATAAAACTGCTCTCACCAGTTTGACATTCCTGCCAGCTAATACAATGCAGCCCCTCTTGTCACAAACTGTTATTGATCAGCTCCAGACTTTGTACTTCGGTGTTCTCCAGCCTGGGGGAGGACGATGGGATTTTTACCTTGGAATAAGTGCTAATAAATACATTTTTAGCATTTTTTTCGGAAAATGTCAAATTTGACGGGTCACATGACTAACCGAATGTCACGTGACTGACTCTATTTAGGATTAAGGTAAAAATAAAAAAAAAGTTTTAACTTAAAATTTACATATCGATGTAAAATAACATCTTAAACTGTTTTCCCTACAATTTTTCGAAAAGGTACAAATTAAATTTTGGGCGATTTTTTTTTCCGAAAAATATAAAATTTTTCAAGTTACGTGACCAACCGAATGTCACGTAATCAGCTATATTTACGACTAAGTCCAAAATAAAACACGGTTTTACCTTAAAATTTACATATCGATGATAAACAGCATTTCAAATCACTGTGCTTACACATTTTCGAAAAGGGATAAATCAGTATATTTTAAACGATATTTTTTTTTGAAAAATGTCAAATTTGACAGGTTCCTTGACCAGCAGAATCAATCCTGTTTAGGACTTAGTTCAAAATAAAGAAACAATTTTAACTTAAAATGTACATATCGATGGTAAACAGCATTTCAAGTCACTTTTCCCTGGCTTACCGAGAAGGGATTTACCTATCTTCTTGGACGATTGTTCGAGTACAGCCTGTATCCAAAAAAGGCAAGATAACCACGCCCTCAATCTATCGTCCAATTGCCTTGCATTCAATGATCTCCAAAGTCAGGGAACGTGTGGTCAGTCAGCAACTACTCAAGTACCTCGGACTAACAGAATAATTAGCGATAACCAGTACGGCTTCCGCAAACAGAGATCGACAGGAGATATATTAGCCTATTTCACTCATATATGGAGTAGGGCAGTTGAGAACTGCGGAGAGTCTCGAGCGATTGCGTTGGATGTTTCGAAGGTATTTGACAAAGTTTGGCATGGCGGATTGTTCAACAAATTGCCGTCTTCTGGAGTGCCAGCGTCTCTCTGAAGTTGGCTTGCCAGTTTCCTTGGGAATCGATTTCTGCGCGTTGTGGTTGATAGACGCATCTCGGACGCATTCGCCATTAATGCGGGAGTGCCTCAGAGCGCAATACTTTCGCCAACTCTGTTCCTCATCTATGTTGATGGCCTGCTGACCGGGACTAGTGGTTGCAGATGGCAGTGCCCTTGTCTCCCAATTTAGATAGGAGGGGTCTTTGCCAGCGACTGAGATGTATCACCGCGCACAGGAGCAGATTGCAGGGGTTGATCAGGTTTTGGGGATGGTTTGAACCTGGGATGAGAGTAGTTTGGTCCGGTTCAGTGCAGCGGTGGCCCAAGCGGCCGCGTTTGCCAGGAAGACCAGTGTGGCGGTCCCTGGTATCATTTTGGCCGGGTCGACCATTCCTTCATCCTCGTCAATCGGACTGCTGGGTGTCTCGGCAGCGAAGTTTCCTGGCATGGCCACGTTGCTAACAT
>MU192173.1:2144-12477 GCA_016904865.1 Pissodes strobi
TATATCCACATTTGCCACTAACATAATCCTTGATACAGCGGCAAAATATCGTTTTCAGTAGGACGTCCGATGCTGGTGGATGTTCTGTTGCAATTGGCACCAGGGTGTCTCCTACATGTTTCCAACCCCACTCTTGAGGGGGCAACTCATTCATTATATTACAGGGGACTCGGAGCAAATAGCGGAGAGGAAGCTGTGAGAGGCACAACTGAAGTGAAACAATGGTTTCGGTCCAATAGACTCCTATTAAACCAAGATAAAACATGTAATGTCATGTTCACATTAAGACAAACTAACAGTATCAACAACACTGGAAATAATGCTAAATTCCTGGGAGTCTATTTGGATTCAACACTGAAATGGGATGTGCATGTGGAGAGTGTGTGCGGAAAGCTTGGAAGCAGCATATTTGTCCTGCGTAACTTGTATGGATGTGTATCGAATGAGATCCTCAGGACAGCGTATCATGCACTGCTCCATAGTGTGATGTCCTATGGCATAATTGCATGGGAAAACTCTTGCAGGGTCTTCAGACTGCAGCGTAGAGTGTAGAGCAGTGAGGATTTTGGCTTGTCTTGGGTACAGGGATGCCTGTAGGGGTGCTTTCCCACGTCTGGGTATATTGACTTTCCCTTCTGCTTACATTTTGGAGAACCTAATTTTAATTAAACAACGGGGTAAACTGCTGACCCTTGGAGACCTCCATAATTTCAATACCAGGCAAGGGCGTGATCTGGTTCCAGCATATTTCAGACTGGGAAAGTGCCAAAATACTCCTGAATATATGGCTGTGAAGCTCTTTAACAAGCTGCCACGACCTATGCAAAATTTGCCTCATAAGAACTTTAAAAAAGAAATAAAAACATTTTTAATTAGAAATGCATTTTACAGCGTAGTGGAATTTTTCAACTTTAAATTTTAATAGTTATTCTAATGTAAGTATTTGTGTTTTAACTTTGACATTTTATTGGAATTTTAATGCGTTTATATTCGTTATCCTTTTAATAACGTATTGTTGGTCAATGTTTTGCTGACATGTTGAGTGAATGTTAATGTGTAATTCTTTATTGATTGAAATTTTAATGTGTTTTTTGTGACCTTTGTAATCTGATGTGATCATTATGCATTTCCTTTTGACGACTGTAAGCACTTTGTGTATTTAGCATAATAAATGAATTTGAATTTTGAATTTGAATTCCCGAGCCACTGCTGCTCTTGGTGGTAGATGCGCCGGGAATGCTCCTTAGCGGCGCTATCAATTGGGGGGAGGGAGCTGATGTCAGGCTTAATATTTGCCACTGACCTCATGAACGACTGGAAGCTGTACTGGTTGAGGGAGGCTGACTTGCTGGTACCCCATATCATTTCAGAAAGCACATCTTACCAGCCTCTTCAACGTCGCGTCGCCGCAAGTGGAAGAGGGGTTGTAAAAGGTAACTGCCGCTTTCTTGATGGTTTGTGGCTTTAAGTACAATTTTGAGAAGCCCACCTTGCTTTTCCTTAAAGTTGAAGATGCTGTGTCACAGCCGGTAATCGAATATAAGAACAGGATGTGTTCAAATCCACGCTGCTGCATCTCTTGGGTGAACAGTCCCATTGTTTTAGTTTTCCCTCGGCCGGGTTTTAACAGCAGGATGTCTTGGGTGAAAGGATGGGAAGATATGAAACGATCAGCGAGGTCTACATCCTCACCAACAACAGCCACAGAACTGTAAGTGGATTGATCTACAGCAATCTTTACGATAAGGCCGTCAGCATCACCGGTGGCCTGCAGAATCTGTATTCCATACTCCTGAAGCTTTGTAGTAAGGAAGTAGGATTGGACAAAAACTCTTGTTTCACAGGTATCGATGTGTTCCATGTTAAATTGATCTCATCAGACCTCCTCAGTCTGTATCGTCGCCTCTGTTCTTTTAATTTCATACTGTTGGCTGAGTTCGAGTACCCATGAAATACCAGAGTGCGACTGATTCCAGGATAGTGATGGTTGACGTAAGTGATATATCCATCACAAATGGTGGCAACGGAGACATCTTTTTGCCAAATTACTCTATGCAGCAGGAATCCTCCGTCCACTACTATGTTCATCTGAGACAACTGAACAGCCTTATTACATTATTATTATACAATTTATGATATAAATGTCTTATTTTTATTATCTTCAAAATAAAATTTGCTATTTTTCATGTAAAAAGATTTTTGTTCACTGTATTTAATATCCCGCTTTCATATTATTGGTCGATACACACAAGCGATAGTTTTGGCCCAGGAATAACAAAAACAGCTTCTGAAAAAGACGAAACTACCAAAAATTTTACAATTGATGGAACTGTTGACCGATTGGAGATATACTGGCATATGTATATATATATATATATATATTTTTAAAGACAATTAAATTCTCTACAACTTTCTAGAAGAGGCTTTTTTCCTCAGATGTTTAAACGATATGAAGGAATGTTTGATGAAAAATGTGAGATTTTTTTATTTATCACTTTTCCGGAGCGTGTAGCTCACAAACGGTTGCGAATTGGAAAAAGGTATATGGACTGAGAGTTGTAGAGAATTTCATACGCTTTCATGTCATATTAGCAAAAATTCCGTACGATACATGGTTTATTGATATATAAACGAAAAACTCAAAAATGGGACCCCCTCCCCCCCTTCGGGCTCACCACCTAGACGTCAGGACTTTTAGTATGTTTGCTCCCTAAGCACCCAGAACAAATTTCTGAAGAAATCGCTTAGGTCCCTACTCACGCACGCTACACCCCCTTTATTTACTGAACTAATATATCTAAACATTCAATAGTTGAATACATAAATACATACATACATAAATAATATTTTAATAGAATAATTAACAGTGCAGAACATTTTAAGTTTTTATATGAAAATTTTTATGCAAATTCCAGTAGGCAAGCCCAATGTATGATACTGAATCTGGTAATTTAGTCAATAACTTCACTTGGTAACATTTTATTTAAAACGGAGTTTTATCTACAATACCGAAACAGAATTATTGCACTCGACGCGCGAGTTGCTAATCATATTAAGCGAAATGCAATAATTCTGTTTCGGTATTGTGGATAAAACTCCGTTTTAGGGCATTTCGCCGAAGATCACAAACCCCAACATAATATGTTATTTGTCCATTTCAAAAAAAAAAAAATACTATTTTAATAGGAGGTATAAGAGAGAATGTAGAAATATCCAAAGCAATTGTAGAGAGTCATAGCGAAGCTTTTTCAGATAGCTTTTCGAGAATTAAGTTTGGTATGTTCTGTTTGTACAATTAACTTCACTTTTTTTATTATTTTTGTCATAATTTTATTGCTTTTTGATAGACAGATCCTTAAAAAATTGTGTAAATTGTACCTGGAAAACGTGTTTCTGATTTCTTAAACTACTAAAGTTATTTCTTGTTCATTCTGTATATTATCTGTTTTCAGGTTGCACCCTTTGTGACCTTACCGCGTCTGTCACCAAAAAATGGCTCTGACATTTTATTGTACAATTATTTGGTGCCTTTAAATAATTTTTAGGTTTTGTGTGGGTATTTTGGGTTTAGAATGTATTTGACTAGATATCATATTCACTTTTCTGGTTTTCTTCATTGAGAATTTGCGCGGTAATTATTCAGTTAAGCCGGTCAACCTAAAGGATGCAATCAGTAACGACCCTATTGGATATTTTGCCAGGTTACTTCTAAATGGTACAATATATAAAACTTGAAAGTGATATAAGTAAGCGAGAAGCCTGATTTTTTGTGGTGTATGGTTTCTCATATAGACTAACTTTTGTCTACATTCTGATCCACAAAGCGGACGTACTGTAATTAATGGACATACTTCTCAAAATAATTATCTGAGACATAGTAGTTGTTTTTTGAGCACCAAAACTTAACAATGAATAATAATTATTAAATGTTAATTCTAAGATATATGCTATACAATGGAAGCTGACCGAAATTATGTATAATTTAATGTATTTTATTGATAGGTGATTTACTCAAAACTCGTTACTTCTGCAGTCTAAAATTATTGAGGAATATACAGACGATATAAAGTTGTTTACCAATGATGTTTTTCTAGATTGAGGTCAGGTGATTTTTTAAATTCTACGAAAAATTCGAAAATCCAACCTTTTGGTACTGACCACTTGTATCTAAATATAGCTGTTTGCAAAATTTTGACATTTACATGGTTTCGTAGGTTGCAAAAAGCCCAAATTACAGCGAACTGGTGCTGAATTTTTGTAAACTGTTTATACACTGGCGGCAGCAAAATGTTTCAGTTGATAGCACATAAATAACTTATAAAAAGCTAAGACAGAGAAGTTCGCTCTAACTCTGTGGCAGCCTGTAAAAAAACAATTTCCAAATGTGTATACATATTTAGAATACAACTCAATTTTTATTAGGATATTATATCAAATATAATAGCACTCTTCGTAGAGTTCAAAAACCTAATAATATAATATGAGTTAAAGGAAATTGCACATGGGTCTGAAAGAGACCTGCTCTTATGATATAGTCAAAGGTATAGAAACTTACTCTGCCGACACTTTGTCTCTTTATATTTTTATTTACAATATATAATGAGATATTCCGTTTAGAAAAATATATGTCTGATTTAAATATTTGCTTGTATTTTTTCCACAAGTTTTATTTTCTAGTTGTAATGAAATTTTATTTACTTGAAGAAAATCCGTGAAGAATCGCATACAATCTTTAAGTATCATAACAATACTACTTTTTCTTCTTGATATTGTTAGTTATACAATTCCAGGCAACAATTTGCTTTATGTACTGGGACTACAAAGGAACGCAATTTTACAGTGAGCCTAACGTTTTTATGTGTAATATCAAGAATGTAATTTTGTGTGCCTAATTTATCCATATTTACCGTTTGTTCTATACTTAGTGGTGAAGAAATAATATACAATTAGTATTTTAAAAAGTTACTATTAACCCCTCGCAGACATAGGAATCTTAGTAAACCCGCAACGGCTCATCTTTTTATCCTCAAGCCAAGTGCTTCCGCATATAAACATGTACGATTGCTAAATAAATCTAACTACAGTAAATAAGTCAGCTTCCACTATGTTACTAAAAAAACTGATCTATAGTCATCGATTTCCAAACACACGCAGCAAAGCCATCATCATTCTTTTCGTGTATGGACAAAATTTATACATTTTAAGGCACTGATGAGGATATGTTACGGTTTGTCCGTTTTTTAACGCCTCCTGTAGCTGTTCGCTGGCCCAAGTTTGATTGTTTGCCGCCGTTCTAAAAATCAATAGAAACATTTAAGGCTTCTGCCACACATTTATATACATCAGGGAATTATATAAATTTACCTTGTTAAATTCAAGATCATTTTTTCTTCATGTAACAAATCGCTTTCCTTAGAAGCTGCTAATTGACAAATAAAACTTCTGGCACAGCTAGCCGGATCTCGTTTGATTACTGTTTCCCAGTCTATATGTGGCTCGTGCTTTGACTGGCTAATTGATCTCTTATATATTTTAATTTCTTGATCTAAAAATTGCTGGCATGTAATACTTGCCTTTTATATAATAATAAAATATAAGCACATTGTATATATTTCAGAATGATTTCTTCTTTGGAAAGTCCATTCTAAGAAAGTTTATTTTAGGAAACATATTTATTCATGCCTTTTAAATATGATGTATTTTCGTTGAGTATCATTTAGTTGGTCAATTGAGATTTCACAAATTTAATACAGGCATTTTCATACAATTTCATCTCTTGTATATTTCTGACAAAATTGTTTTAAATTGTTCTGAGACAGAATTTATCAAAATACTTTTATTTTATTTAAATATTAAAAATACGTCATACCTACTAAAATACAAAAAGGATTTAAATACACAATAATTGCTGATTTAGGTAACTTGTGAAATATTTATTTGTCTTAGGGAAATTTAATAAGGATTAATCGATATCTAAACTTTGTGGTCCTTGTAGTATATTACTTAGGAATGCAAGCTTGTTTAACCAAGTTTTCAGAAACCAACTTCAGTCGATACATATTTGCGCTTTATTGCATATGAAGGGGCCCAATTCCGTGATCTGTTATTTCACAAAAGCTTTGTCACAGACTACTTGTAACTTGTAAGTATCTTGTTATCTGGAATTTTGGGGAACTACAGACATTGCTTAATAGATAATATTAACATTAGAAATTATAGTTGTATTGCAAACACATGATATTTTACCGTTAATAAAACAAGAGGCGCATTAATTAGTTATTGTGAACGGCAAGTGATTGGGACCTCGGTTGGAATTCTTACGGGTCATTGCCGCATGCCAATTCAACAGACAACTGCATCTGCTATAAGAATGGGAGAAAGTCCTCTTTGCAGCAACTGCCGGGAGGAAGGAAATCCCATATGGTATTTAATGGTGTGCGGTAGTCGGAACGCTAAGGAGAAATATTTTCGATGCTGTAATATCCTCCTAGAGAAGCAAAAAGCTCTTCCGCTGAACAGGATGCACTTCTTCATTAGAATGAAGGCTTATTGAAGGAAATACATATGACAAGTGAGAGTGAGTGGCTTGGCACATTTACTAGTACTTCAATACGACTAATTGTACTAGCGCTGATTATTTTTCAGTAACATAAACAACGACAGTTATCTATTGCAAACTGCAATAAGTGAAGTGAACAGTTGGTAGTATATTTTGCTGATGTATTTAACAAATTCATTAGCAAAAAATAAGGCGAGAACTTCATATAGAGTAAGGTGGAGCTAAAGTGCTAGACGAGGAAAAGTTCTTGGCCAGTTTAGCTAGAGGTGCCACCACAAGCGCATGACTCGGTCTGTTTGCACCCTTACAAACAATAGTTTGTTGTATGTTATGACTCAGTGAAGCAAACATATGAGGTAAGTACGTTTTTTTTATTCAATTTCTATTTTATTTATCTTCTTATATAACTACAATACTAAGAAATAATGATGCAATATTATAAAAACCGATATGATGTCGTTTTCTGTATGAAACAATGAATCTTTTAGTTTAAAGTTATGTTTCTAAATGAACGGCTATATATTTCTTAACATTCAATATGTACGCTATTGCCGTTTGGGGTAAAAATTCGAACACATGGATGGAGTAAAAGTCCTAGGTGCGACCCCCACATTATAGGGCATTTGCTTCATCTTTTGTTTTGCATATTCTTCACACATTTTAATTTCTTTTTAGAACGTGAAATCAAAAAACTACTCGGAAACCGATCAGTCAGAAGATGGTTGATGAAGCCCGGAAAAAAATGCCAGCGGGCAAATCACGAAAAAGAATTGCTGAATGTTTTGGAGTCGATGAATCTGGATTAAGAAATAGAATGAAGAAAAGTTATAACAGTTTAGAAAGATTTAGATGATCATGGAAACCCGGTATCAAAACATTGCCGTCAGTTGGACCTGCAAGACGGTACCACTTGTCTTTAAGAACGCCACGTTTAATAAACAATAAGTCGACTTGTTTCTTCACAACTTACGGGAAATAATATCAAAGTTGAATTTTCACCCAAGCTCGATTTACAACGTAGATAAAGTAGGTATCACTACAATGCCTTAGCAAAGTATCAAAAGTGATATCTCCAAGAGGCAAATATGTGTATCCAAAGCTTTGTCCGCAGAAAGAGGGCAAACAGGGACAGCAATTTGTGGCATGTCTGCTTGTGGGAATTATGTGCCATCCGTTGGCTACGTTAATACTGAACGTTTTGAAGCTTGGTTGCGTCATTTCCAAAAAATATTAAGACTATTGTTGCGAATAATTTTTAAATGCACATCCGGGAAGGGTTATTATCTTAGATCAAGTGACAGGATTTTCCCAAAACGTATGAAAACTGTGAAGGGTTTTAAAAATTGTGGAATTTATCCATTCGATCGACATGAATTTGGGGAGGAGGATTTTTTACCATCTACTGTTAGCCACTAACCTGTAGAAAAACAGACGCAGCCTGAGCCTATTAGCACTAAAAATCCTATACTAGCAACACCTGTTCAAAATTTCAATCTCTTCGTTTCCATTTTTCCCAACCGACCGTCGACCTCGAGCTTATGTTCGAGAGGTGAATCTGGACCCGGCTTTATCAACGACTTCATCTTTTGATAAAACTACTGATGATTCAAAAATACGTTCTTTCACTTGATATTGTACCTTACCCGAAAATACCTTAAAATTTAAGCTTCTACCCAAACAAGCAAGAAATGTAAGAAGATCGTATGAAGAAATTAGAAGCAGAAAAACAAAAGCGTTTTTTTGTAATAAGACAAAACAAAAAAGTAAACAAGCGGCTAGCGGCTGCTCAAACCGCCAAAATATATATTGCCCAGGATGCGAGGGTCCTTTTGCTGAACCACCAGATGAAAACTGGATTCAGTGCTCTTATTGCTCTGCACGAAGCAGACGTTTGCATATGTGATCTTTGTTAATAGATGAATGAATGAATGATCTAGGGGGTATTAATACACTGCGGCCTGTACAGATCTATGGTGCTTCCATTGATGTGATTCTCAATCAGAATACCTCATCCAGCTTCAGTAGTCTGAATGGTTCTATGGATGAAAGTTCTCCCTGTTCGACGATGCAGCAGCCGAAGCAGGCCATTCGCCTGTTCGCGACCGCCTCGCACTCCGTGAGGTGTTCTGGGGTTTCCTCCCCTCCTCACAGAACCAGCAACTGTCCTCGTTTTCAAATTTTATTCTCTCCAAGTGCCTTCTCAACCAACAGTGGCCCGTAAGAAAGCCGGTGAGGATGCGGAGATTATTCTTACTCAGTGTTATAAGGTGTTTTGATCTTCCTGGGTGAGGGGGCCCTAGAAACATCTTTGATTGCCTTAACCCTGGAAGGCATTCCCATAGACTGATCTATTCGGTTCGCTCTTCTTTCCTTAATTCTCTCTTGTAGGTGTGCGTCCCTATGCCAACGAAAGGTTCCGGTCCTAAAAGGGGAGTTTGTCCTCTTACTTATGCCATTGGTCTGCTTTTTTGTTGCCTTCTATTCCAGCGTGTCCTGGTATCCATTGAAGGGATAGTTGGTTATTCTTGCCTAGTTCGTTTAGCCTATCTAGGTATTCCTATACCATTCTGGAGCTGATTGTTGTTGAGCTCAGCGCTTTGATGGCTGCTTGACTGTCTGAAAAGATGACAATCTCTTTCTTCCTATCGTTTCTGTCGAAGTTGAACTGCGCACATCTTCCTATGGCTTTAATTTACGCCTGGAATATATCCGGGTGTTTTCCCATTGCTTCGGATAATTTGGTTCTTAGCTCAAATACTCCGGCTTCAGTTCCCTGTTCAGTTCTTGCCCCGGCTGTATACCATTTTATGGCACTTTACTGCGATGTGAATATGCAAGTGGTGTTCTTTTTCCATTCTTCTTTATTTCTTATCACCACCGTGAAGTATTTTTCAAAATTGTATCTTTTTACTATATCGTTCCTGGGGAGCCCAAGAAGTGATGTACAGGGTGTCCGGTTATAAATGTAAACCCCCTTTAACTTTTTTATTTGCCCTCGTATAAAAAAATGTCAAATACAAAAGTTGTAAGGATTTTCATACAGTTTTCTGCGGTGTTACTAGAAAAACAATTGAACATCGAAATTCTACTGTACAGATTAAATTAATGTTTTTTTTAATGGGACACCCTGTATATTCTTCTGTATATCGATAGCGCTCTTTAAGGCGAGTTCAGTAATATAAGGTTTGTTGGGTCTAGCTATAATAGTTACCACGTAAATTGCAAGAATGTCGGGTATCTGATTATTACTGAACCCCTCTCATAAATTATTTGGTGAGCTAGAAAAAAATTCTTCCTTCAGAAGCTTTTCTGATGTTCAATTGTTTTTCTAGTAACACCGCAGAAAAGTTTCTGAAGGAACCTACAACTTTTGTATACATTTTTTTTCTAGCTCACCAAATAAAGAATTTAGGAGAGGGGTTCAGTAATAATCAGATACCCGACATTCTTGCAATTTACGTGGTAACTATTTTAGCTAGACCCAACAAACCTTATATTACTGAACTCGTTTTAAAGGGCTCTACCGATATCCGGAAGAATATACAGGGTGTCCCATTTAAAAAAATATTAATTTAATTTGCACAGTAGAATTTCGATGTTCAATTGTTTTTCTAGTAACATCGCTGAAAACTATATAAAGATCCTTACAACTTTTGTACTTAACATTTTTTTATACGAGGGTAAATAAAAAAGTTAAAGGGGGGTTACATTTATAACCGGACACCCCCTACATATGCTTTGTCAGAAATGTTAATTCAACCTTTCGAAGCCATC
>MU192173.1:12487-30789 GCA_016904865.1 Pissodes strobi
TTCAATGTGTTTATTCCTTTTGAGTTTGCGGTCCAGCGTTATGTCTAGTAGACTTCCGATGCCGGTAATATTGGTCCGGTGTATTCTGATAACTTTCATTCCAGGGCGGTCTCTCTTCCTTGCTTTGAGTTTGAATGAGTTCACATAGTGTACCCTCAAACTCTCCTCTTGCTGTGATGACAATATCATCGGCATACCCAACACAATGTAGGCCTAGGTCTGTCAGTATTTGCAGTAATTCGCCCGCCACTAGACCACATTAGTGGTGAGCATGCTCCGCCCTGTGGCGTACCTCGAGTGGTACTCACTTCAATAGTCTGATTGCCTACTGAAGTTTCTGCTGTCCTCATGGCAAGCATCTTCTTGTATCGTTCACTCCCCATCTCGCTAGTGCCCTCTTTAGAGTCATGTGGGATGTATTATCGAAGGGTCCCGCGATGTCTAGAAAGACGCAGAGCGCCATTACTTTCTCATTTAAAGTTTCTTGTATCATGCTGGCCAGTTGGAACAGTGCTATAACCTTTTTCTAGTGAGTGGACCTGGCCGTTCTAAGGTAGTGGATCTGATGTAGTGTCTACTACCTTCTCCATCGTCTTGAGTAACAATGACGTGAGACTGATTGGTCTGAAGGATTTGGGGTCTGTCCCATCCTTCTTTGCTATCTTCGGGATGAAGGTGACTTTTGCCCTTCTTCATGCTTTTGGTATGTATCCCATGGCCATGCTGCTTCTGGTGATATCTACAAGGTGTGACAAAATTTCTCTTTTCCCGTGGCGATTTGAGTGGTTCAAATGTATTCAATGCCCATTCGAGTCGCCCAGTAGTGAGTACCGTTTTTGCCATTACCCAGTCATCCCTAGTGGGTCGGCTTGGGCTAGCTTCTTCTTCACTTAGGTTTCTTGGTTGACTACCTGGGAAGTGTTGGCTTAGGAGGAGGAGCGCTCTCTCCTCCTCTCCTTTTTTTTTATTTTCGCTGTTGCGCTATTTTTTACAACTTATATAAGAATATTTTGGGTAAGGCCTGCAAAAAATTGAATCCGTATTAGAGTAATTGAATAACCACACTAATGATCTAACCTGTTTTTTTTTGTCCCACCTTATTCTACTTATATCGTAAACTCATTCGTTTATAATATAATATGATTTTTTTTAATGTCTCGAAAATGTTAAATAATTTTTTAGCTGTACCAGAGAGCCAACATAAAATGCACTTTTATACTCCACTATTTTCCAAGTGCTTCTGCTGTAGAAGTCAAATTATACAAAAGTGCTATCTTGCATGTTTTTCCTAGTGTGTCGATTCTGAGAAAAATTAGAAAAATTTGTTTTACTGTACGCATATGTCCTTTAGCATCGATCACGTTCAAAAATGTAATAAGCTTTTGTCTGAAAGACTACGTTGAAAGTTTTAATTTTAAACACCCTGTATCCGGTAAACAATCTGTATAGGTTGGAGTGGCAGAGGGGGGTACCAGTGCCAACTCCCGTCAATTCTATTCTATTCTATCTGGTAAACAAAGGTGTTTAGGACCTACACTTACAAAAACTTCGATGTAGACTCACTCAGAGAATGGCATTGCATATTCAAATTTTTGAATATTTGTAAGTGTCTTTAGCTTTTACACACTAACAACATCGACTAACTTTATCGATGTATATCGGGGCAAAAGTCTACAGTAAAACACTGTTTGTATTTCTTCTCAGAATCATCTGTTACTAATCTTATGATCTTGTTCTAAAGCAGAAGCGTACCTATAATATTTTTATATAAAAAATCCTTTAATGTTAGCACAATGGTAAAGGTAAAAAAGCCGATACATCTGAAATAAATCTTATGCTGAAATTGAATATTTTCAGCATTTTAGAAATATTTTAGTAAGATTATTTTTAAAGAAATATATACGAAAGGGTTTAAGGTATATGAACTTTTCCATGTATTTTTCCTAAGTCTAGTGTTGTAATGTAATTCATGTTTTTTTGAAATACCCTTTATAAAAAACTACTAGGTTTGGTTAGGCTCATGAAAAATATTCCTTACCAAAGTAATTCCTCCAATGAAAACTGAAAAACAATTTTACGCAAGTAATTCATGTTTGTGAGACAAATTATTGCCTATTCCCCCACCTCAGTTTTGCTGTGCATTTCTGATTAAGCCCGCTTTGGCTCTGACCCCAGGGTGTAAATTGCACATGTGCTAAATTACACAACAATTAGGCAACAATTTATTTCATAGCTATCTTAGTGCCTGAATGTAAGACAAAAGGCAATGTTCCCATCAGGGGCGGCTACTCAATAAGTGCGCCCGTGCGCGCGCACTGCCTTCGAAAGTAAACGGAAAAATAAAATCGTCCCTACATACAATTTAACATAAACTAAGTATAATTTGCGAATTTACATATTTTTGAATCTCCACTGGCCGCAGAATACATTATTTATAAGAGCGAAATCGAGGCACGACAGCGACGATCAAAACGCAGAGCGTCCAACGGCGGCCTCCGTCCGTAACCACAACTAGTTTAAATCTGCCGTGCGCTAGTGTTCGGCGCTCTTGTTAAATGCATTTTCGTCATGCAAAACGGTCGGGAATGTTCGTAAAATCACGAGAAGTCGAGGCTCATCCGTGCGCTATTTAGATTCGCACTTTGTAGCTTAATTTAGTGATAATTTGCAATTCTTGCGTATATAGTATGGTGTCACAAGCTGATTTTTTTCAGGGATGAAAGTACATGATAAGATAACCCTTATTCCGGAGGTAATACAAAATTAGACTCCACAAAAGGACACTATCATCAAAAATCGAGATATTGGTACCATCGTATAGAGGGAAAAATACTTATTTTTTGGTCCAATGCACAATAAGGTCTTTGTAGAAAGTATTTTTTGATAATTATTCAAAAAAAATCATTTGCATTAGCCCATATGGCCGAAAAAAAAATTAAATGTAAATATCTCGGTTTCAACCGTGCAAAAATTTAATTAAAAAATAGTTATTTTTAAATATAACACTCAATTAACAAAAAGGGAAGGCCTAAATGAAAAAAAAATATTCTTTATAAAACTTTCGCTTATGTCTTGACAAGGTAATAGAGCGAATCCCATATTTTTTGCTTATAAACTAACAATGGTATAACAATAAATAATGAGAGACGTCATGGGTTTACGCCCTAATTAAATATGTCCAGCCTCTTCGCCTTCAAGCTACGGCTGATGCAACACATTTATTATAGGTCCTGAAAAATTCAGCTTGTGTGGAAAAAGTGGGAGGTAAATCCTTTTTTAGAGCCAATATTACATACTACTATTATAAGCACAGAATGTTGGCTATTCTGTGTTATAAGTATTATTCTGTATTATACCCCAGTCGAGCCGTGAATTTATTTTTGTTGTGTTCGGTTCGTTGACGCTTGTTAATTAGCTGCATATAAACTCGTGAGTTTAGTGTACGTAATATTGTTTATTGTTTTATATTTTTATTTATATACTATTATTCTACTGTCATAGCTAGTAGTTCGGGTTCTGACAATTGCTGTGGGGGCATAAATTCAGTTGACAATATTATTAAAAATAACTTTTCTCTATTGGATCTGAATAAAAAGATTGAAATAAAGAGGTTTGGGCGACCGATGCCGGTTTTAAAATTAGACCAAACATGTGCCAAGAAAAAGGATGGTCGGTCTTTCACCAGACATTTTAACCCCCGAAATCTTGTGGTGAATGGAATTTCACTTTGAACCTAGGAAACAGCAAAGTCGAAGGGCTAACCATCGACAAAAAGATGTTCAATAACACTTTTTTGCCATCAAACCGATATATTTTTTAACGTTTTCGAACTTCTTCTGATTTTTTCTTTGAAGTTTATTGATTTGTAGTTACAATAAACTGTTTTAATGGTTTACTCTTCTGGAATCGATAAGTACCTACTTATTAATTTCTTTTAGTGCGCAACAATTACCATTCAAGAGGGCGCCGAATTCATTTTTTAAACGATTTTAACGAGTATTGGGTGAAAAATGGGCGTGGCACCCCCAAAACTTTCCGCGTTCGGCGGGTAAGCCTTCGGCGGCGCCTGCAGCGGGCATCCCCCTGTGCGTACGAAAAAACCTACATAAATTGCGCACTACCTATTTAAAACCTCACGAGCCGCCACTGGTTCCCATCTTAGCTGATTTTTTTTATATCTAAGTTGTTAGTCTTTAGAAGCCTTGTTGAACAATACCTTGCGCCTTCCGTATACCCGTGGGCATACCCATCGGGAGTTTCTTTAAACTCTGAGAAATGTGTTGCTTTAAATGTTTTTAAACATACCATTGTAAAGTTTTGCTCCTCCTCCATGGTCACCGCCTCCGCTTCCAAATCCATGCTGCACTATATTATTAAAATCTTGAGCCAAAGTATGCATCATCCATAGACCTGCCAAGCCAAATCCAGCTAAGATAACTAATTTCACAAAACTGGCGGATTTTGCAATGCCTATTGCAGCACTGAATATTATTACGTGTATCCAACGGCTCATCTGAAGAAAAAAAATCATTATAATAATACTATCTAATTCTTAACATTAAATGGTTTCGAAATGTGAAGTGTAAGGATTTTTTGTTATTATACACCTTTTGAAAATTTACTTCTTTAAATGCATTCATTTCAAAAGACATAAGCAACGAAGATTATTTCTATTTGGAAATATTTCTTATTCCCATTCAATCGTCCGAGTTGCGGATACAAAAAAATTGTTAATAATAGTGAAATCTGAGAAGACAAGGATGTACCACTGTGATTTGTTAATGCAGATGTCATTTTGGCGATTTTTCCAACTTTGGACAATCCTCAATGTGGACAAAGTATTCGATTCATGTTTAAGATAACCCAAAGAATATTTAGCAGGTCTAAAATAATAAAAAACATCGAATCTACTAGCATGCAAAAAGGCTATATTTATTATTTTAGAAAGGTAAGATAATGAAACGTTTATGAAAAGTGCTCGGGAAGATATTTATTTAACGGCAAAGCGGCAAAAGTACCAGTAACATTTGGTGTCACTGAAAAGTGTATGTGTGACGAACTTCTGCATTTAACAACAGAAAATATTGAAGATAAAGGTGCCTACATTTTCGTGACCATTCCGACCGCCAAAGAGGATCAATCCAGAAGTTTTGCTATGGTACAGGAAGGATATGCGGGAGTCCCATCTTTAGAAAATGTGCAGACGATTTTCCATACAACTATATTTTTTATAAATCACAAAAAAAATGTGTGAAGAATCCGAAGCAAGGTAACTCAATTTTTAAAGCTACCTCAATAAGAACGTTACATTGGACTTTATTTCAGAAGAATCTTTGCTACCTTCGTGGTGATTTTTTGTTTACAATTAACCATAGTTGAAGGTTGTACAAAACTTAATACCGGAAAAAAGATACACGGACCATAAATCTGGACAAACACAGTATACCCGTGGGCATACCCAGAGAAAATATTAGCTTCAACTACCCTTCAACAGCGAGACCAGTTCAACTGATGCAAGCATGTGTTAAAGTTGCTTTAAATTTTAGTTGCTTCTCATTATTTCTGTTCGAGATAATGTTCATCAATAAGAGTATAAAAGGAAAGATATGAAAGCGAAATATAACAGTAAAAATATTTTTTTGTATATAAATTGAATAAATATGAGTGAAAAATTTGATTGGATTATATTAACTTTAACTCACTAGTGCATTATGGGCCACTTTATATGGTCAAATTGAGATGAATTATACTGTATTTATATGCAAGTATTGGATACTCATTTTAACTATTTTTGTACTCCGAAACCCTCCTTCCCGCAAACTCCTCTCCACAACTTTATACAAAAAGTACACAGTAAGATAGGCGATGATAAAACGCTATTTCCTCATACCTTTCCATGGGAGTAATAGTAATTGCTCGATGCTTTTTGTCAAAGATTCATTTTATCTTTGGTGTCGTGAGTAGATAAGTAGTAGCCTGAGATGATTCGCATTTTGGAACACTCATTTTAGGGCAACCGCCTTCGACTCGCATTTTGGAGCACTCATTTTAGGGCAACCCGGCTTCGAGTCGCATTTCGGAGCACTCATTTCAGGGCAACCAGCTTCGATTCGCATTTTGGGACACTCATTTTGGGGCATCCGGCATAGATTCTCAATTGGGGCACTCGGTTTTCCATCAATATTTACATTACTTACCTTATGTTATTTTTGGCTTTTAACAGCAATGTTTTGCTCTTTTTGTCATACAAAAATTGAAAGATTTATTTAATTTAATAAATTTAAAATGACACTTTCATATAAAGCAAATTTATACATCGCAAATTAGGATGTATTAATTTTAGTTGCATATTTGCGTAAGTGCGCTTTGAATTTTATCAAGTACAGCATGGTCTTCATACAAAATGGGGAGCTAGTGAAATTTTATACAAAAACTTTTTGTTTTATCATCGGATAAAATTTGGGGTCTAAAAAATCGTTGAAACACTAATTAATTTATTATTATTATAATTAATTTTAATTTTGTCTTATTAAAAGTAATAATAATAAGGCAATAAATAATTATAAAGTACGTGTCAATAATTGCATTTGGCTTAGTTACAGTATTTTAAAGTCCCTTCGATAATATTCATGTTTTACACAACAACGCTCTGGTCAGAGTTTTACTTATAAGTCTAAAACATTTTGTATAATATGTATTCACTAAGCTATACCGGGAATAAATAAAATTATATATTTTTAAATTTCATAATGCCATTTTGCCCAGTCAGGTAGAAACACTCGAAGATAATAGAGAAAAGAAACCATACGGCTTTTAAGTGGGTAATTTACTTCTTTAAAAATAAATCCCATTGAACTAGTTGCCCAAAAGATTCAGTTAATTTACGATGGGTCATATCGGATTACCGTGAATAGGATAATGTCTACGAAATTTCTTTTCCCACGCGGCACTAAAAAAATAATCTATGCCATTATCATGTCAGTATCCAGTTCTTTGAATGGAACCCAAAAGCACCCCCTGTGAATAGGTTACGTAATGCATTCTGTCTTAAAACTAAATTTTAAAGACTTGACATTTTTAGTTTTATTAAAGTAATTTACGATTTAGGGCGAGAAAATATTGTTCATTGTGTAATTTGCTATATGTTAAGGATTTTGAGAAGGGAGGGGTGGCTAAAAATTGCAAGTTTTCTTACAGACACAGATACGTAAAGTGGTTAGTCAAACACTCTCGTTCAGTGTTTCGCGAGTTTCAGAACGGTCGCAATATGAATTTTGAATATGAAGAAATAAGTGATGGAATACCAGTCTTCATACATGAGGATGGCCGCCCAGTGACACCCCAGGGCGGTTTAGCAACGGGAACAGGAAGGCAGATGTCATTCCGATTGGAATTGATACACGAAGAAGAACTACGTGATGGAATAGCGATCTGCATACATGAGGATGGCCGCCCAGTGACACCCCAGGACGGTTTGGCAACGGGAACAGGAAGGCAGATGTCGTTCCGATTGGAATTGGTACATGAAGAAGAATTAAGTGATGGACTACCGGTATCATTACATGAGGATGGCCGCCCAGTGACACCCCAGGACGGTTTCGCAATGGAAACAGGAAGGTAAATGTCATGTCTGCCCGATTTGTCGACCGCAAACCTCAATGAAATAGAGGCGGATTGCCTCATAGACCTATCAAGCCCAGATATTTATGAGCTATTTCAGGGGAATTTCCGATTGGAAACATACTTGGAGGAAACGCCACCACGGGTTGAGATGGGACTCGAGGTAATCCAAGGATATTATCGGGCAGATACTACAGCGTTGGGGATACATGACAAGAATAGCCATGGTCGACCACGACGAGCAGGTTGTTCGTACCGGCAAAAGCGAAACCAATACGTAAAAAAAAAGAAGAACAAAAGTGTGAGCTTAGGTGAAGTAGGTACAATTTATTTAATTTATTTGGTTTTGCGCTACTTTTTATAACTCTATTTCCTGCATAAAAACAGGGCTTAATCAATAAATTGGTTTTTTGAATTCCCAGCAAACTCAAACGAGTATATTCATTAAAGAAAAACAATTCGGCTTAGCGAAAAAATGTTTCGGCCTATAGTTATGATTTTTTAAACGTTCAACATTATCTAATTTTATTTGTTCGGGCTATAGCCATGATTTTTTAAACGCTCAACATTATCTACATTTTTATTTATGTTTACATGGATTCCGTTCATGAATTTTATTTGATATCAGTTGCGCAAACGTTCATTGATTAATACTATTATTTTCCTACTAGAGATTATTTGCTTTGTGCAAAATCAAAAATACTAATTGACGTGTCTCAACTTTTTTTTACAAAAGCATAGGTTAATTTTTATCGAATTTATCCGCTACTTTATGAACACTGACGGAAACTTGTATAATTATTTATAAAATTATATTTATTTTTTATGTATCGGAAATTGATAATTTTAATTTATATTCAGATACGTAAAGAACAAAAGTGTGAGCTTAGGTGAAGTACAATTTATTTAATTTATTTGGTTTTACGCTTCTTTTTAACTCTATATCCTGCACAATAACCGGACACCATTTGTCTTAAAAATATGAAACTTTTCCCCAGAAATATTTTTTGAATTTCCCCCAAACTCAAACGAGTACACAGTAAAAAAAAGAGGTAAAGAAAATGAGTGTTAAATTTAACAGTCAATGGTTAATACACGTTTGCCAAAAAGAATAACTTTTGCATATATTATATTTTTTGAAATATACACAGAAACTCTTTTCTTTTCAGGTGTTTTATATTTACAGATAATTAATGTCCACAAAATTGGATTGATTTTCTAAATTTTCTCCGATCATATTTTAATAGAGTCATTAAAAGTAGCCAAATTTATTTGCAACCAAAATGATTGATTTTTCCGACAGGAATATAAATATAATTTTCCATCCTTATTTACTTTATTTTCCTTATGTTATTTTTGCCTTTTAACAGCAATGTTTTGCTCTTTTTATCATACAAAAATTGAACGATTTATTTAATTTAATATATTTAAAATGACACTTTTATAATAAAGCAAATTTATACATCGCATATTGGGATCTTTAGAGCTACAACTTTAACTACATTTGCCGACGCGTTCTAATTTATATCATAATATCTTTGCGCAACCTAAGCCGTAAGAGCGCTTTGAATTTTATCAAGTACCTAGCAGCATGGTCTTCTTACAAAATGGGAAGCTAGTGTAATTTGATTCAAAATGCACGACTTTTTGTTCAGCAATGTTTAATATTTTATTCGTATTGCCGCTAAGATCAAAACTGTGAAATATTTTACGGATCGTATGTCTGTGATAGAAGTTATAAACAATCGTTCGAATCATAAAATGTGAAATTTTTTAATTTTGCTTTTAATTTTTGTGTCCTAAGCCTGATATAATAAATGTTTTCAAATGCTGTTCTATTTATTCCTGTAAAGTTATTTTTCCAATTACCGTAAATAGTTATTTAATTAAATGGAACCAAAGTCAATAATATTTAAAAATTTGGGGTCTAAAAAATCGTTGAAACCCATTAATTAATTTATTATTATTATAATGAATAATTTTTATTTTGTCTTATTAAAAGTAATAATAATAAGGCAATAAATGATTATAAAGTATGTGTCAATAATTGCATTTGGTTGAGTTACAGCATTTTAAAGTTAGTGATTTTTAGGTGTATCGTTTCATTTGACGCATACTTTATTTCTTAGTATTTTATCGCATTTCTTGGAGTTTTTGTGTGAAAAACCAAATGGATTGAACAATGATAAGGACCTCGCCTTATATTATATGTGATTTTGAAGTTACTGATTTATTTCCGCGTTCCCATATAACCTCAACCACTGTGCGTCGCTGATGCGTGACAACATTTTTTTCAAAAAGAGGATATAAAGATATTCTTATCATTTCACTCTAAACCGAAATATGCCTTAGTTCCATACATTTCTTTGACACTCCATAAATATAGTCACAATAATGAGGGAAATATGTCTTCTATAAAAACTACTTATTGCAAAAATCAGAATTTCTCGTGCTTAGAGAATATTATCAGATAATGGAACTCCCTTTTCATAGACATAATTATACGCACGGCATTATATAGGAATGTATAGTATTTAACCCTTAGCCACCCGGGTCTCAATGTAGTGACATAAATCCCCGGCACCGGTCTCAGTGACCGCTACTTTCTACACTGTATTTTTCGTAAACAATCGCATTAGAAGTCTGTATAATGACATATATATGTTTGTTAGAAATATTAGTGCACAGTAAAACTACACATAACAGTTTTGAAAGTTTTTAATTCGAAATAAAAACATTAGTCTTTTAGCTATACAAAATGCACCATTTTGGGGCTATTTGGGTGTTTTTTGTTATAATTATTATCTTATGTTAAGAATTCACACTAAACTTTATTTTTTCGATACTACAAGGATCCAATAATGCTACAATTACAAAAAAACAACATATTATCGTAAACTTCTAAAAAAATGCAACATCTTTATTAGGAGTTAAATTTTTCTCGCTACACTGAGTGCAAACTCTATATTTAGATGTATGCTATAATTATTATCTTATACAAATAATAAGAAATAAATTATATGTTTTCGATACTACAAGAATCCAATAGTACTTATTATAATAAAAATATTCTGTGTAACGTCTCCACTTATTTCGCCACTATCACTACTTTCCCTATCTGGACACTCTGAAAATAAGTCATGCTCGCTTTCGATGTGATCTTCTTCAGCACAACTTAGGTCCACATCACTTCCTTCACCATCTTCGTACCATTTTCAAACAGTTTCTTCAAAATTTTTATCCATATAACGCACTAACCACGATGGCCCTGCTTCATCAGACATTTCGCAAACACCCGAGTCCGGTCACCGTGACCGCTCTAATAATATAAAGGGATATTGAACACGTGCATCGAACACTATCGACAAAAATGTACTAACCTATCCAACACTCAAATAAATTGAACGATTAGCTAGACGCATAATGTTGGTGGGTAGAAAACTGCGGAGATACAATGATTTTGCGAACACGTTACGGTCACCCTGACCGGACCCGGGTGGTTAAGGGTTAAATAAACTGTGGTATTATTGTTTTTACCCGGCCAAAAATTTTCTATATTTTGTGTTATACTCTGATTTTACCTATTTATTTAAAAGTCTGTGACTATGAAATTTTACAAGTAAAACATGTGCCTTGCAAATCTTCGATTTATTTTTATATTCTAATTTAAATATAACCGACATTATTGTTGAAAAAAATGGCCATCTATCGAAATTTGACATTTACAAAATAATTGAAAAGTTTCAGTTAGATCAAAAATAAAGTACTCATTACCCCAGCCAAAAATGTTCTATATTTTACGTTATACTCTGATTTTACCTATGACCTATTTGTTTAAAAGTCTGTCTTTTAAATTTTACAAGTAAAATATGTGCCTTACAAAACTTCGATTTATTTTTATATTCTAATTTAAATATAACAGACATTATTGTTGAAAAAATGGCCGTCTATCGAAATTTGACATTTACAAAATAATTGAAAAGTTTAAGTTAGATCAAAAATAAAGTACTCATTCCCCCGCCAAAAATTTTCTATATTTTACGTATACTCTGATTTTACCTATGATCTATTTGTTTAAAAGTCCGTGTCTTTGAAATTTTACGAGTAAAATATGTGCCTTACAACATTTCGGTTTATTTTTATATTCTAATTTAAATATAACCGACATTATTGTTATATTTTATCCACAAGAAAAGAGCCTACTTCAATTTGCATGTGCAAGCAGCGTCCGACGAAATGAAATGTTTACCGCCTGCCTTTTCGGTAACACGTTTATAGGTTATTTTTGCACTCGATCCTGTAAAGAAACAATTAAAAATAAGAACACCACATTCAACAAAATTAACTCTTTAGAGAGTTGAATTCATCATGATGCAAAAACTTTGGTCCCATATGAGTGTAAAAGCGTGGTAAATTATATTGATCCGAGTGTTAACATGAACACTACACACACCTGAAATTATTTTTACCAGGTTGATATTAGTGGTGTCAAAAAAGTAACTACTCGTTACTTTATGTTCGTTACTATCCAATACCCGAAGTACCGAATACCGAACCGAGAACTCTATCGTTACTTCGTTACTTTGAATAGAGTGATTACATTACACGGTAGTCGGCACTTACGGGACTCACCGCTATGGTCGGGTGGTCGCAGCATATTTTGTCGTATTTCGTCTTCGTCTCGTTACTTTGAAATATTTGCAGTGCTGTTCTATTGTTCTAATGAATTTTGGTTATGAAAGGTATGTCGATCAGCGACCTTATCGAATTTATGAGCTAAGATGACCTTATATTAAATTGACTACTTAATTTCAGAGAGGAGAAGTAGTCTGAAGGGAAAGAATGTACAAAATATATTATTTTTACATTGTAATTATGACCTCTGAGTACCTGTATTTTTTGATATTTTTTTTTATATTCTAGATAAGTTGTGTTTGTTTAGTTTTCTAGTACTTTAGGACTATTATGATAATTGTTAATAAGTAAATAACACAGATTATAAAGTATTTATATTATTTACTATGTAATAATGAACATTTTTGCAGTTTGCGTTACATACATGTTTTGTTTCCTCGTACCATGTATCTCTGTTATTTCATAATTATGAAAAAAGTTATTGATGACCCAAATAGCCAAATATATGAAGCAAGTGCCTTAACTTCATACACGTTCGTAATTAAACAGTATTTCACAATAGTACTTAGAATCTTCTTATTAGCCAAATAAAAATTATAATGCTTGATAGAGATGAAGGTATTGCAGTAAACATTATGATAAACGAGATAAATACTAAGGGGGAAAGTAACGAATCATACAATACCCAAAATATACCTACTAATCGAAGTAATCAAAGTAACGAATATTTGCAATGATTGCTTTATACCAAAGTAACGAAAAGTAACGAAAATCGACACCACTAGTTGATATTTTTTAACAAGCGTCTGTAGACCCGATATAATTTTCGATACCGACTCTAGCGCCATCTAGTGCAGATGGCGTTGACTCAAGCGATTGCATTCGCGCTATGTTATCGTGATGCAATCGATTTGCATATAAGGCGTGGTGGTCCAGAGGACTAGATGGTTAGGTCTGAACCACCGATCTCCATATATGGATAAGCACAAACCGTCTGCATGCGTCGAAAAATCGTACCAATCATGGGGGAAAAAAACCGGGTTCTGCGTCGGACAGAACTGAAAATAGGATAATTTTACTCATGCGCACAAACACCGAGAAGCGACAGAACGAAATCAGCTCATAAAGCTTTTACAGCTCGGTAATCAAAAATATCAAATTTCTCTGACCTTGCTTGTTGCTTGCGCTTGAAATAATTTTTTTTTCTGTGTGTGCCGTAATGGGTTTCGGCGTTTCGTTTCGTTCACTTATGGAAGTACGTACGTGCGTCTGAGTGGTTTATATTATCGTTTTCGTTGAAAATAACTAATTTACTCCTGGACATCTAGTTTAGTTTCTTATTATAATAGTTCGTTATTAGTGTATTTTGTTAGTGTATAAGTTGGTGTAGACGTTAGGAATATGATTTAAAGACAAAAGACAATGGCGTCAACTGCCAAGGTCAAAGAAAATACTCAACAGTGTTTGATTTGGTGTTGTCAAAATAAGGGTAGAATACCAGGGATTTCTTATTTTAAGTAAGTATCATTTTCTTTTAAGGATAACTGCAGCATTACATACAAAATATGGGAATATCTTAAAAAGGGTTTATTTACTGTCACGATGCATAAATAGCAGTGAGTTTATTCAGTTTTATCATTTTGTATTAAAAGAGTTCTTATAGGTAGTATGGATTTTAATTTACTTTGGTGAGGAGCTTTGATGCTCTAAACAGTTTATTTTAGATCCTTAAATGGGTAATTGTTCCACATACTACTTGTTTCCGCTATTTTAAAAGATTTTTAAAAATTGTTTTACATAATACATATATGGGTTCAATAATATAGAAATGATCCGTGGGGGGAGCTTTAATTTTTTTTTCAATATTTACCCCCTTCTTTTAAAAATTTAGGACAGAAAAGTGTAGTGAGTGAAGTAAAGTACAATTTGTATGTCTTTTCTATCTGTAAAGGTAAAGAAAAAATAAAAACAGAGTAAAAATTGGAAAAAAATTTTAAAGCTTCCCCCACGGATTATTTCTATGTTGAACCTATAAAACATAAAAAAAAAATAATTATAGATTTTTTTTCACTCTTGTAATAAAAAATAATCAGTTTAATTTCTCAGGAATCTTCCTAATTACTCTTAAATGTTTTAAGGTTTTCATGAGCATTTAGACATGTGTATAGTCTTAAGAATTTTGTATCTTGGTACATACTACCTACATATTTTGTATTATTGGCTTTTTCCAAATAGACTACTACTACTACCTAATGTAAGTTAATGTAAATAAAACGTTTATATCATGATGTTTTGTTTTAATAAACCTTTCTTTGCCCCAAAGTTATTTTAGCTATTCAATGCAACAAAAATTTATATTTTAAAAAACTAAAAAAAGGTGTATTCTTGCCTACAGATTGTGGTATGTAATGTGTGAATGCAAAATACTTTAACATTACAAATCTCTTTTAAAAGTAGTACCTATTCAAGACTAACTTAAAGAGAAAGTAAAATTTAAGGCAAACGCATATAAAAAGGGTTTTATTAGGAGGTGCTTCCATTTTTTTAATATTTTTGAATCAAAGGGATGATTTAAAAAATATATATATTTGAAAATTTACAAGTTACAAGTGCTGCGCCTGTGTTCAAATTTTCTTGGTCATAAAATCATTTTGGGCAAACTAGTTAATATTTTTAACAAAAAAAAATGCATGCCACACATAAAGAATGTAAAAATTAGGTAGGTACCAAAATATTTAGTAGTATTTTTTTTTGCATACCTATCAATGGTTTATTCCTTAAACATAATTATATACTTACTGTCATATTTTTACATTTTTGAATTGGTTTTTGTGTCGCCCAGGGACGAGGAAAGAAATAGTTTTTATTTTTTTTTGTCTCCAAAACAAAGCAAGATTCGGAAAAAATAGCAAAAGTTGTATATTTTATCGGTTGGTCTATTCTATGTCTTTTAAAAACCAATGGCTTGCAATTTTTCTGTTAAATATATCATCTATCAACTTGCTTTTAAATTTTTGGTAATATATACAACGGCAAAAATATGTTTCCAAATTCTTAAAATCCGGACCTGTCGCTTATTCGCGGCCATGCGGTGATGAAGCACGCTAATTGAAACTGCGCAGTCTCAGAATTACCTTCTTTTGTTTACATCTGAAGGCGCATGAATCAGTATGATTTGGATCGCTTTGTGCTTATCCATATATGGAGATCGGTGGTCTGAACTCGGCAGCGGCATTTATCGGCGTCTGCGGCTCGGGTTCAAAACCCGTTGTTTTCTTTTTATTTTTTTTAAGGTTAAGTTTCTAAACAGTTTTTTTCTTGATTTTGGGTATGTCTTGGGTTAGCACCTGGTTAGTTTCCTTTTCTTGTGCCCCCGTAGCGAGCGCAGTGAGCGGAGGGCCATGCGAAAAGTGATATTACTTATTGTAATACGTGCCCGTACTTTGGATGCACCTTTTCCAAAATATGTTGCTTTATTTAACTAAAAACCAGGATATATTTAATAAAAGCCGTATTATAGTCGATATACAGTAGCTTGCATGTGTTTCCGCGAATACATTCACAAAGAATCCCCCTTCTTTGTGAATATATTCCACGCAAGGCCAGCCTATGTAGTATAGGTGGCCTTTGGTATCGAAAATTTGGTCGGGTCGCTAGACTCTTGTTATTTTTTACTGTGCGCACTCCCCCCCTCCTCCAATTTGTCTATATAAGCGAGCAGCGCTCCCCGAGAGCTTCATTATTATTGCAACTTTGACAGCGATGAATACTGCGAAGCCAACGTGTGTGGTTAAAGCATTCAGTGTAAATGGACAGGTGTTTTGTGCTAAATGTTCGTATCATACATCCACGATTAATTTGAATGGGTGGTGTGAGTCGTGTGTGGCCGGTCACCATCGACTTGTCTGCTGAAGATGATGATTGGGTTGGAGTTCCAGACCCACAAATCAATTTACACATATATGCACATAGAAGGGGACGCCCTCAGGTTGTCCGGAGAGGGGTAACCATTACTAGGGGGGGCTGTTGCGAGTACAAGGGGGCGCCCTCAGGTTGCCCGGAGAGGGGTAGCCATGACTAGGGGGGCGGTTGCCAGTATGAGGGGACGCCCTCAGGTTGCCCGGAGAGGGGTAGCCATGACTAGGGGGGCGATTGCGAGGCAACCAATGCAGGAAGCAGCACCTTTGCCATCAAAACAGGTGGAAGTTGGCAATGAACTGTATCATGAACTAGAAGACTTCATGGATAATTACGAAGTTCGTCGCAAGTAGTTTGAATCACCGAGTGGAATAGGCTTATTGGAGAAACCACTATAAAAAAGCGCGTCAAAGCTGTACCTCCTAGGTCTTGTGGAAAGCAGCTAAAATATAAAATATCCTGTTTACGTTAAACCAGCAAATTGATCATGAAGTTAAGATAAAATGAAACTAAAGAAAATAGTATTTTTTAAATTATGGCAGCGCTACATTTTCATTTCTTTTTTATATATTTTTTTACAACATAATTAAATATTGATTTACACTTGTTATTTATTTCTTATTTTATTGATTATTTTACAATTAAATACATACATATGTAATAAACTAAATAACTAACTAAATCTAAACCTATATCTAAAAATTCGAAAAATGGTCCGTGTTGGTGTAGCAAATAATAATATTTTTTTAAAATTATGTATATCACATAATAAAACAAATCTTGTGTTATTAAAAATGTATTTCTTCATACCTATATTCATACATTTTCGTTTAATTTTTATATATTTTTTCATAGCATAATTAAACATTGATTTACACTTGCGATTTATTTCTTATTTTATTGATTATTTTACAATTTAATACTTACATATACAATAAACTAAATAACTAAAACAAAACCTACATCTAAAAATTCGAAAAATGGTTCAACTGGATACTACAATCCTCAGCTCTCTTCCTTTGCACTACCAACTCTATTTGCAACAGAGCTATCTGCACTTCGGTGTCCACTATTTTTTTCTCATATTCATCCAACTCCCCTATAATGGTCCGCTTCAACCTATAAGTTTCTAGCATTAGGTTTCTTCGTTCCCCAGCGAAGTCGTTCAACCATGCCGCCTGTGGTGGTGAGCTGGGTAGTGGCACTTCATCATTGTATACCGCCAGAGACACCGACGTCGTCGCAGTGGTGCTGGTGGTGGCGGCTGATGTCTTGCATGCTCTTCTACATTTCTTTTTAGTATCTTCTACCTCGCCACTGCGGGTTAGTAGATCCTGCAGTATTGAGCTCCGACGTGTTGCCCTCTTTGTGGTTCTTGCAGGTGCTAGTTGTCTGTCTTTTACCACAACACATTTTGAAGAAGAGGCGGCTGGTTGTTTGCCATCATAGCAAGTGGTTCTTGCAGGTGCTAGTTGTATGTCTTGTACCACAAAACATTTTGTAGAAGATGCAGAAGAAGAAGTCGCTAGCATAGCAATCAATCTCCATCATTATTTTCTCCAACGCAGCATCATCGTTCTTGCAGAGATCGTCAACAATGGCTTCTTGTGTTGCTTGACCCATGAAGTATGACGACATTGCAAAACTAATAACTGAAGTGTTCAAAGTACAAATGAGGAATTATCTCAACGTTTAAGAAACACCTTTTTATTCTATTCATCTCTTCCCATCCTACTACCACCACCACTTAAACTTTAATTGTTTTGTCGCAACACACACACACTCGAACGTTTCAAGGTGACCTTGCTGTTGCTTTACCCCACCCATTCTACTTCAATATATTTACTAGACCAAATCAAGGTTACTTTGCTGCTTCACGTCTTCCATTCTATCACAAGATATTTTCTATTCAATTCAAGTTGACATCGCTGTGTTAGAAAAACGTTTTCGAGATTATGTTACCCACACGCATGGGTTCCGTTTATGAATTTTAATTGATATTAGTTGCACATACTTATACTCTTACTAGAGATTATTTGCTTTGTGTGGAATCAAAAATCAGAATTTTATATAGACACTCAGTAATTTTCTTTAAAGGTAAAAAGGGTTACGCTGCCAGTTTGTTCATA
>JAEQML010058138.1:0-30783 GCA_016904865.1 Pissodes strobi
ATTTTAAATTAGTCACATAAACCTATACCAAGAAGAACAAAATACATTTATAAAGATGGTTTAAGAAATAAGGAATATATATATATAAAAGATCCGCCTCTGCAGGAGCCAACCGCGGATTACACTCTCTTTGCGGATGACACCACACTTAGTCTGCACGGTGAGCGAATGGAGGATGTCATAAGGGAGGCGCAGGAGACGCACTTGCGGGCAGACAATTGGTTTGCAGCGAATGGACTTCTGCTAAACGGAGATAAAACCCAGAAAATGCTTTTTACCCTACGAGACATCGGGGAATGGCAGAATCCAGATTTCGTCAAATTTTTGGGTGTCCATTTCGACGCAATGCTTAAGTTGGATGTACATGTAGAACATGTGTGCGGAATACTGCGTAAGTCTATATTCCTGCTGAGAAGTCTAGTGGGCTGTGCCTCTGGGGCGACGTTGTTGTCTGCTTACTACGCCCTGTTTTATTCGGTGATGTCCTATGGAATCATTGCATGGGGCGGGGCTGAATCGGGGGATAGGGTGTTTAACCAGCAGGGGAGGGCTGTTAGGGTCATGTGTGGCCTTGGTTACCGCGAGGACTGCAGGTGTGCCTTTATTGATCTTGGCATCCTGACCTTCCCAGCAGCATACATGTTGGAAAGTGTTGTTTATGTGAGGAAAAATTAGGGCCAATTCATGGCACACAAGCATGTGCATGATCATTTGCATTTAAAGATTCTTTACAGGCGTAGCCGACTATATCAAAATCGGCTTCTCCTATTGGTCGATCCATCTCGTATTACAATATGTCTTCGTGATGCAATCAATTTCTCGCAAGAGCTCTCGTGGTGTAGAGGTTTAGATCGTTGGGTCTCACCTGGAAAACACGGGTTCGAACCCCGTTGCTTTTTTTTATTATTTTTTTAAAGATTATGTTTCTAAACAGCTTTTTTTCTTGATTTTGGGTATGTCTTGGGTTAGCACCTGGTTAGTTTCCTTTTCTTGAGCCCCCGTAGCGAGCGAAACGAGCGGAGGGCCATGCGGATCGACCAATAGGAGAGGCCGATATTGATATAGTTAGTGATGCCGTCGAGACGAGAGATTCTCGTCTCTCGTCTCGTCTCGTCTCGACGAGACGAGAGGTATTTTCTCTAGAATGTAACCTCGAGACGAGACGAGAGAAAGATGCTCTATCGTCGAGAATTTCTAGTTTTTTTCTCGATCTCTCGGCTAAACTAACTCGGCCCTTAGGGTTTTTTTATGGGTGGGCGTCATTTAAAAAAAATACAAATGAGGTATTGTGATACCTTATTTGGAAGGTGTTATCGAATATCTTAAGATGCCAAAATATTAGATTCCTATAACCCTCCAAAACGAAATGTCGCCATTATTATTATTTTTTTATTACATTTTTGAGATGCTCTAGAATCAAAAGAGTTTAATATGGGAAATAAAAGAAGGGTTCGTAAATATTATGCGATAGCTCTTAAAAGTGTAAGATCTGTGTAAGTGATTCTTTAAAAAAAGAGTAAAAAGGAAATGGACATGGATCTCACCAAACGGACTAACAAGAAACGAAATCGACTATGCGTTTACCGACAGCAAGGAAATAATTCAAGACGTTACAGTACTGAACGAATTTAACACAGGTAGCGACCATAGAATAGTGAGACCCAAAGTAACCATTAACAAACAACTTGAAAGAAGAAGACGAATGCTTAAAAAACAAACAATCAGAATAATGGCAAAAGACATCAAGGATAGAAAGGAACTTATTGAAGAAATAATAAACTCAAACATAGCCAATATCGATACCAATAATGAGGGAGTAGAAGAACTAAATACTAAATTAACAAAAGCAATACAAGACTCAATGATGAAACTAGAGGAGGAAATACCAAAAAGAACGGGGAATAAAAAAACCATAATTTTTTCTAGAAATGATATTTATTGCTTAAAAATACGTTGCATTGAATTAAAAGAATGTTTTTTACAGCATTTAAAAAAAATAAGGTTACTATAAATTGTACACAATGATCACGTAGAAAGCTACAGCTTAAATAAATCTTTAAATTTTTTATTGTAAAATTTAAAGTATAAAAATAAAATTAAAATGAAGCAATTAAAAAAAATCTATTATTTAAATAATTTTAAATATATTTTCTCATCTTTTTAAAGCTCTATCGGCCAGAGTAAGTATGTGTCAATAATCTGATTTTTCATACCAAGAAACCCCCGTATGCCAATTTTCAAGGTAATACGACAAGAAATGCATAAAATATTATACAAACACGATTTTTAACATTAACCCTGTAGATAAAGAACGGACCTATGTTAATATATGCTTTTAATTCATAAAATAACCCAAGGAATAATGCCCTTTAACCCTGTATATTTTGTTTATGCTTTTTTAAATTGAATATTTAGTATTTACGAAAGGGTCGAGACGAGACGAGAGAAGGGTTCTCTCGAGCGAGAGAAAGCGTTCTCTCGCCGAGACGAGAGACATATTTTCTCTCGGCTGACGAGACGAGACGAGAGAAAGCATATTCTCGTCTCGTCTCGTGTCGACGGACGGCATCACTAGATATAGTCGGCTACGCCTGTAAAGGATCTTAAAATGCTGATCATTTAACTCGTGCCAGGGATAACTTGATGACACTGGCTACTGTAGACTGAAAATGTGCCAAGGCAGATCAAAATTTTATAGCCATTAGACTATATAATAAGTTGCCTCTTGGTGTGAGAATGCTCAGCATGAGACATTTAAAAGAGTCGTCAAAATATATTTTTATAGTGTCAATGAGTTTTTAAACTTTAATGTTAATAACTATGATTTTAATATGTAATTTTAATTTGTGGCCTTGTTGTGTCATTTTATAATGTGCATATAGTGTTAACGAGATTTTCGAGGTGAATTTGTTGTCAGATGTACCTAATGTAATTCTTTTATTATTATTATTATTATTATTATTATTATTATTATTATTATTATTATTATTATTATTATTGACATTGTGACATGTAAAAGTACTTTGTATGCTATTACCAATTAAATATCTATCTATCTATCTATCTATCTATCTATCTATAAATATTATATACAAACTCCCAATACTATTTTCATAGTATGTGACAAATACATGATAAATAATACAAAATAATCCTAATACCCACCTGTTTACGAAATTTGGAAAAAGCGTAATACGGACCTGGAATTTCCCTTTTAAAAATGGGAATTTGTCTGCAAGACATCAAAGGAGCATTTCAGATAGAATATTTTGGTTTCTCCTCTGATTTAGCTGCATCTATAGCTGTTAAGGAAAAAGTTTCCCTTCTATCGCGCATTGACTTCACGCACAAATATTTTTTTTTAGTTGCTAATGTTGCTAATTGTCAAAAATATATATATTTATTTATTTCTACTTTTGTTTATATTAAAAATAATTGTGTTGGTCTTTTAATTGATATTGATAGTAGTGCTATTATGAAATTTATATGACATTAGTGCGATTATTAAACACATAATGGAACCCAAATTAGTGCGATTAATAGGTTATATTGCACCAATGTGGATATTTAATATATTTAATGGACTGGAAATAAGACAAAATTTAATTAATAGGCATTAATACAAATAATACCTACTTTGAATAGTTTATTTGATTCCGTGAAAATCTAGTTTCATGGTTTTGTAATATTGTACGCTTACCTAGAGCAAAATAGTCTTGTATTTCCGGGAACTTATTATAATTATTATTATGTTAAAAAGATATGCAGTCGTTTAATAATTCCTATTATTGGGATCTACTTACAATAAAGTACCCTCCCAAATATGTTAGCCACATAATCCTAATATGGTCGTTTGCAAATTATATGGATAGTACTGCACTGTAAAAGACACTTCATTTAGGGTTTCAAGAAAGTCATCAGGGAAAAAATATCATGACCAATGTGAATTCTGCTGTAGACTTATATGAAAATTTCTATAGTAAGTATATTTGCTCACCTTTTCCAATCCTCATGTAATAATAATTATAAGAACTTTCATCTTGAACAATACTTTGATTTAAAACATACATTAACGTATGAAATATAATGGAACCATTGGTTTGCATCACTGTCACCATTGTTACCACTTATTCACTTTTTGATATTAGGCGTAACAAAAACTTTTAGGCAATTTAAATCGAAATTTTTGTTTTTTTTTCGGAATTCAACTATTCGTATAAATTTCTAATTAAAAACGTTTACTCTTCTGGTTAACTTTTAGCGTAAAATCCGATAATCTGTAACTAATAAATGAAAATGACGAGACATGAAATCAAAAGCAAATCTTTCTTATCTGTACGGGCAAAGTCTATAGGTCATGCAGGAGGTCCTAAAAGACGAATTTTAATATAAACCAATTTATACGTATATAAACAGAATGAATCTGCCTGCAGCAAAATACGATAATGATATCGATAGTGTTATATGCCATTCTAAAGGCCCAGGTTAGATATGTCGATTATCGTCAAAAAATATCTGGAATTCGCAGTTAATTACATGTTATGTAGGTATATGAATTTATAAGGAATGAAATAAAATAGTATTGAAGACAGAGAATCATTTTCTTTCTTCAGTTTTTGGCGTCATTTTTTTGCATTAATGTGTTTCCATTTGATAAAATCTTTCAATTCGATCCAAAAAAGGCACTTTTGATTTTAAAGGGCTTTTGGATTGAAATGAAAGATTTTATCAAATGGAAACACATTAATGCAAAAAAATTACGCCAAAAACTGAAGAAAAAATATCACAAATGAGGCTGTCTAGTAATACATTTTAATGCCAATATGACGTTGATGATGAAAATGTACTTGCAAATTTTGTCACACTTGACTAACATTCTTGATTTTCAATAGGGAAATGGTCCAGGTTAAGTGCATGTTTCAAAAAGTATAATAACAACTGGTCAAATAAAGCAAACAAGCGCGCTACGCGCGTTTTCGTTTACAACGACCACAGCTAACCCAACCTAATCAAAACTAACCGAAACTAACCAACACTAACCCAGACTAGACAAAACCAATCTGGACTAACCAAAGTTAAACAAAACTAACCCAGAGTAACCAACACTAACCCAAACCAAGCAAAATCAACTCCAGACTAACCAAGAATAACCCAGACTAACTAATACTAACCCCGACTAACCCTAATTAACCAAAGTATCACCATAGCCTAAAGAAGAATATAGCTGCGAAACTTAAGCGCGGCACCTTTGACAAGCGAGGACCAACTTTATCACTATGTAGTGGGGAGGAAATAAATAAATCTAACTTGACGTCAACCTCACGGCAATCTTTAGTGAAGTGAGCCGTACTCGCTTGCTTGCTTAGTGTGAGTTTCCATCGTGCTAGTGCGCTGAGCACTCTCGCACTGTCTTGGTCCTTGTTGTTTTTAGTTATTGGTTTTCGTGTCGACTTGATTCCTAGGATGTCATTGGATATGTCCTCGTTGTTGTTGGATTCTTGATGCCGGTTAGTGAAGGAGCGAGTGTTGTTTGATTTTGCGATTTTGAGCAGACAAGAGAATAACTGTAGACACCTAGGCGAGGCTGATCGCTTTGGATTATGCAGATTTCTCCGCAAGTCCAAAACGATCACCCCAGGAAAGAACTGCACGTGATACGCAGGGTGTTACCCCTTGACTCTACTTCTACGCATGGAGCCCATACGGCGAGCTACCCCGTGCAGTCCCTTAATGCCTGTATACCCCCGTTTTTAGGCGGGAACCCGGCCTAGGGCATCAGCGATGCTCTCGTCTCCAGCTGTTTTTGAATCATTCTAGTTTTGTTAGTGATATATGTGATTTAGAATTTTTGAAAAATTTTGTAAAAAATTTGATTTAAAATTTTGAAAAATTTTTGAGTTTGAGATTTTTGATTTTTCGAAAAAGAACCAACCTTCTAGAAATTTTGAAAATTTTTTGAGTTTTTGAAAATTTTGAAAGTTTTTGGAAATTTTTAAATTTTGAAGATAGAATGATATTGATATTATTTTTTTGGGTTTTTTCATTTTTTCTTTGTGTAATGTGAATGTGATTTAGTGCTCTGGTGGGAGTAGTAAGCTTTTATGTATTGTTCTGTTTGGATGTGCTACTCTGCTGAATAGTGTTCGTATGATTGGGTTTGTGTGGTTGCGAACTTATTCTAAGAATATTGTGTGTTTGCCTGCCAGATATGTGTTTATTGTGTCTACTTTGAGGTCGTTGTGAATGTCTGCATTGCGAACGTACCAAGGTGCGTTCACAATTTGTCTGAGTGTTTTGTTTTGGAATGTTTGAAGTTTTTTCTTGTTTGTTTTGCATGCATGTGTATATACTATGGCTCCATATAGAATTTTGGGCTTTATTATCTGATTATAGAGCATTAGTTTGTTCTTTAGTGACATTTTACTATTTCTGTTAATTAATGGATAGAAAGCTTATTTGGCTGCAATGCCTTTGTTTACTTTTGCTTGAATGTGCTTTTGAAAAGTGAGTTTGCTATCTAGGGTTACCCCTAGATATTTAAGAGAGTTTGACCATCTTATTACTGAGTTTTCGAGATTTAAATTTGGAATAGGTTTATTACGTTTAGTTGTTATGAGCAAGGCCTGTGTTTTTCCTTCATTAATTTTAATATTCCAAGTTTCTGCCCATTCGTATATGGAGTCTAAGTGTTGTTGTATGTGGTTTTTGAGTCTTGTATGATTGTTGTTTATTGAGAATATGCATGTGTCGTCTGCGTATATGGAGAGTTTAGTGTTTGGGTGTCTAGGTATGTCTGTTGTGTATAATGTGTATAGCGTAGGCGACAGAGGAGAGCCTTGGGGGACTCCTGCCTCTATGCGCCTTGTGGTGGATAGTGCTGTGTTTATTTGTGTAGTGAAGGATCTGTGTTTGAGGAATGAGGCTATGAGTTGAGTTAGTGGAGGTGGAAGATTGTGTAGTCTGTCTAGTTTGTGTATGAGTCCCTCATGCCATACTTTGTCAAAGGCTTTTTTGACGTCAAGGACTACAACTCCGGTCGATGCCCGTCTTTGCAGTCCTCTAGTCGCCTCCTCAACAAGCCTGGCAAGTTGGAGCTCGGTGTTGTGTTGTTTTCTGAACCCAAACTGTTCGTCTGGGATCAGATTGTTTTGTGATATGTGTGAGTTTAATCTCTCCAACATAACCTTCTCCGTCAGCTTGCTCAGCGATGAGAGCAAGCTGATAGGTCGCCAGTTTTGAGGAAAGATCAAGTTTTTGTGAGGTTTAGGGATTAGTATTATTTTTGCTTTTTTCCAAGATTTTGGAAAGTGTTTTAGTGATAGTATTGTGTTTATTATGTAAGTGAATTTGAGTATGGCTGTTTGTGGTAAGTTTTTTAGTGCTCTGTTTGGTATGTTGTCGTAGCCGGGTGCTTTTTTCGGGTTTAATTGCGCAATAATTTGCGCAATTTCTGCGGTGTTTGTTGGTCGTGTTTCGTCGTCTTGGTGTTCGTTTTCGTAAGTTAGTATTTCTCTGTAGTTTCTCTCTATGGTTGCCTCGTGATCTATATCCTGGGCCCCATCGCCTAGGGTGAATTGCGATTCCAGCGAGTCTGCGAAAGCCTCAGCCTTCTCTTCGCTGGAATACACCATTCCTCTCAGTTCATGGATGTTAGGATATGTCACTTTGTTGCGACCTTGCATCGTTTTGGCGATTTTCCATAGAGAGTTGTTATGTGGGTTGACTGTTGTGATGTATTCTGTCCATGAGTTGTTTTTGTGAGTTTTTATGCCTGTTTTGATTGTATTCGTGAGTCTGTTTGCTTGTGTGTTTAAGTCTCGATTGTTTGTTAGTTTGGCTCGTCGTTTTAGCCTGTTTCGGAGCCCTATGTTGTCTTTTATGTTTTGTGGAAGCGAGTATGGGTTGTTTTGATTTGTGTGTACTGTTTTTGTGGCTGCGTTTATGGCTGCTTGTATCTCCTCAGTGAACCTAGCAACTTCGTTGTCTAGTTCCGCTTTGGAGGCGATGTATGGTAAGTTGTGCATGTTTTGTGTTAAGTATTCTTTGAATATGTTCCAGTGTATGAATTGTTGTATGTTTGCTTGTTTGTGTTCGTGTATATTGTTTATTGTGATGGCAATCGGGGAATGATCTGATGAGGATAAATCCTCCAGATTGTCAATCACAACATTGTGTGCGATGTTTTGAGTAAGTACTATGTCTAGTATATCTGAGCGTTCGTGATGGAAGTGTGTGGGTTCAAGTGGTGCTTGTATTGTGAAGTGCAGTTCTTGCGAATCTCTTAGTAATGCAGTGCCACCTGCATTGGTGGCCCTGCATCCCCAAGATCTATGTTTGCAGTTAAAGTCTCCTGCTGCAAGAGCTGGCAGTGAGTAGTTGAAGAGTTTTGTGGTTTCGTCTAGTGGTAAGTTGTGTTGTGGTGGTTTGTATACTGAATGAATGACAATGTCTCCGTCAGTTAGACTGACTTTGATGCTTGTCACCTCCAGTATGTCTGACTGTGGTGGTTGTATTGCGTCATGTGTAATGTTGTTTTTTACAAAAATGTCAGTGCCGCCCCCCATACGCTGCGCCCTGTCATTTCTATAGATTGTGTAGTTTTTGATGTGTAATCTTGTTTGTGGGCGTAAGAATGTTTCCTGTACGAGTGCAATGTCTATGTTATTTTCAGTCAGGTAGTCAGCAAACTCGTGTCTTTTGGGGTAAAGAGAGTTCGCGTTCCAACTGACTAAAAATAAGTGCTTTGGTTTATTAGCCATTGAGATTAGCAAATAGTCTTAATGTTGGGTTTTTATTTATAATTTCTGAAATTTTATTCAGTTTTGTTACTATGTCTTGTTCAGACATAGTAAGAAGAGCAATTAGTCCGTTTGCTTGCGGCATTGCACTCGCTTGGGAGTTTGTGTTTATGTTTTTGTTTGTGGGTGTTGTTTGTGTAGGTTTTGGAGCTTGTTGTTGTGGTTGTTGTTGTTGTTGTTGTTGTGGTTTTGTGACTTGTGCAAATGATATGTTTGTGTTCACTGGCCGTGTTTGTGGCAGAGGTTTGTTGTAGTTTGGGTTTTTGGTACATTGTGAGTAGTTTGCGGGGTGTTCCCCCCCGCAGTTACAACACTTTGCTGGGGTATCAGTGGTTTTGATGCACTCCTTGTAAAAGTGCGGACCTGCGCACCTATGGCACACAGGTTTGGCGTAGCAGTTTGAGATGGTGTGCCCAAACTGCTGGCATTTATGACATTGAGTTTGAATTTTGTTAATGCTTCCTCTCTGAAGCTCTACACTGCCTGGCATGTAATTGATTCTGTCTTCTTCCAAAATTTTGATGTCGGACTGAGGAAGAAGTACTTTGACTGAGTTGGTAAGAAACTGACGTCTTCTACCGACCTTCAGCCAGTAGATCTCCTTGGGGGAATAGCCCCTGTCCTCTAGGTCGTGTTTGATGTCCTCAATATTCATTTTGTTATCAAGGCCCTTGATGATGACGTTTAGGAGCCTATCTTCCGGGAGGAAGTAGGAATGATAGGGGTACTTTTTACCCTGCAAGTATCTAGTGATGCCTCTATAGTCTCCAGGAGTATTTGGGGTTAATTGAATGCCTAGTTTTGATTTTTTTAACATTTCCGAAACCAAGTTTCAGAATTGTCAAATCTTGGAATATTACTTTCCAGTGCTCGGGGCATCTGATGATGATAGGCACCACATCTGATTTTTTGGGGGCTGATTGGGCACTTGGGGTGGGTTGGAGGGCTTTGATTTGTGGTTGAGTTTGGGCCGAAGTACTGGCCTCTGCGTGCTTCTTCATCGAAGCAGCTAATATTGGTTTGACAGTGGCTGGAAAATTATTGGGAGGGATTGTGTCCCTCTTTGATTTTTTCAGAGGTGGGAATTCCTCTGAATTGGGTATTTTGGAAGGTTTTTCAGAGTCTGAAGAGACTTCCATCTCTTCGTCCTCCTTGGTTTCAACTGCGGGGGGTGGCACTCTGTTCTGTGTAATGTTTTGTTGAGTGGGTGTGTCTGGGTTGGTGATTTGCGGCACATTAAAATGGTTCGTCATGTTCTTCATATCTGATGAAAGTTCATTGATTTTTGCTAAAAGTTGTGCAATTTGAGCACTCTGCTCATGAATAAGTTTGTGACTTTTGTCCGAGTCTTGTCTTAATTTATTGATAGTTTTTCTAAGCTCGAGGTTTTCTGCCTCAAGCTTTTTGATAAGAGACGACTCCATTTTAATGTGTGTCTTGTGTTGTGTTATTGTGTTTGACGTGTGTTTCAACTTACTTGTGTGCACTTTGGTAACTGGAGATTTGTCGCGTTCTTTTCTCACCGCTCCGGTCATCGCCTCTTCCGGCGGAATTTTCGTTGTGCAGGCTTCCCTGCCGCCTGAATTTTCTGCTTCCTTCGTTTTGTTGTGGTGGGTTGTTCTGCTGTTGTGTTCACAAAGTGACGAGATACATGCACTCTAGGTACGATCGTGCCGTCACTCTGTGTTGCGCTAACGTCAAACGAATTTATACGCCAGCGTGAGCCAACGTCAAACGATTTTTGGTCGCATACACTACACTGAAAAGTATAGTGCTGCTTTTTGTGTCGTTAGCGTATTTTACCTCACTTCACTTTTTGACTGTGTTCGCAGAGCGGATGGGTAAACGTGTTGCCAGCGCGGCCGAAGCAACAGAACTAATGTGAGCCGTACTCAAATTTTTTGGGACTTTATATACTAAAATTGATACTCTCCCCTATTATTTTATTTAAACTTTCACTACAAAATATATGATTTATGAAATACTACTTATTTCGAGTAGAGAATAACCATTTTTTTAACGATCCAAAAAATTGCATAAAGAGAGTCGGATATTTATTTAAACATTACACCTGAAAGAAATATTTAAAAATGTCTTTTGAAATGAAATTAAGAATGGCGAATGTAGATTTTTTTAGTAAGTACAGCAATCTTGAAAGAAAAGTCAATTACCTAAAGAAAAATATAATTGAGTTAATAAAATAACTCATTTATGTAGAAAATTATTTATTTTTTTAACGTTATAACACACATATAGTAAATTGGAATTGAAATAAACTGAAATAAATATAACTATAATAGAATATAAGCTCCAAGACAATCTTCAAATATCAACAAGATCTATACACAACAAAAGGTTTTTTATATGAGAGATTATATTGCACAATTGTTATAGTACGTTTCACCTGGGCCCGTCATTTGTTTTGCTGATTTGGCGACTATTAGTTTGGTATCTTAACGCCAATAATACGGCTTTTGCTGTTGAATAATGACGGGCTCTTGTTATAAGTGCAAGACTGTTGTTACAAACAGGGAACCAAAAAGAAATGGAGAGGTTTTTGGCTACCCTTGCGATCACTGTAAGAACGTGGTGTGTCAGGGTTGCTGTGATATTAGCGCTACTGAAATAAGGGCTGTTCTGTTGAGTAAAAGGTCGTTGCCTTTTTACTGTAAGGATTGCCTTTCCAATGTCAAACAGTTATTGGGATTAATCGACCGTGTGGGAGCCCTGGAAAGAGACGTCGGAGCTCTGAAAGCGGAAATATCTGGTTTGCCCTCTGTTGTTGACGAGCTTGAAAGGGTTAGGGCAAGGTTGGACGCAATCAGTGACGAGGTTGCCTCATCTTCTAAGCTATTGTCCACTATGCCACGGTCACATTATCCACAACCACCTTCTCAGCCGGTTACTAGTAGCACTGTTATCCAGGAGGTATTTGAAAGGCAAAAGCGTAATTCGAATGTTATGATTTTTAACCTAAAGCCTGAACCGTCCGAGGACCCGTCAAATTTAGCAGAGATCTCTACCTTGCTAAATGAAGTGTTGAATCGTAACATCCCTGTGAGAAGGGCATCTAGAGTTGGAAAGCCCAACCGTAATGGCTGCAGGCCAGTCCGGATCATTTTGGATGACTGTCGGGATGTGGAGTTTCTACTGAAGAACAGGAGCAAGTTCTCAGGAAGGAAGGTATACATCGAGTCTAACCTAACTCCGACTCAGTTGAACCAACTTAATGAAGTCAAGAAAGAGTTAAGGACACGCAGGGACAATGGTGAGGATAATCTTTTCATTAAATACATTAATGGTAGTCCCTCAATAGCAACAAAAAACCAGACGCGGGCGCAGCCTCCTCACTCTCCTTAGATAGCGTAATTACATGTTACTACCAGAATGTCCGCGGCCTACGTACCAAGACACATAGCTTTTTCAGTGCTGCGTCCACTTCCGGCTATGATATTATATTCGTCACTGAATCTTGGCTTCAAAATGATATATTTGATGGCGAAATCCTTCCTAGTTCATATGTAATGTACCGCTCGGACAGAAGAACTGATCTCGTAGCTGCATCTAGGGGCGGTGGAGTTTTGTTGGGAGTGCTTAACCATTTTCACTCAGAGACTATCAACCTTTCAGTGGTCCGCAATGAGGTGCCGGAGATTGACTTGGTGGGGTGTAAAATTCAATTTAACCATTTCTTCCTGTATACTTTTGTACTGTATATTCCTCCCACCATCGATTCTGCGCAATTGGAATACTTTTTCGAGGTTCTTTCAACAGTTGATGCAATTTACAGTAAACATGTAATTATTTTAGGTGATTTTAACGTACCAACTATCAATGAAAACCCCGCGTGTCCCAATGGCAAACATAAACTTTTAACTAATTTTTTTGAGTTTCTTAACTGTAAGCAGTTCAACAATGTCGTTAATGGCAACTCTCGCTGTTTGGATCTGATCTTTGCAAACTTTGATGTCGCTGTATTGAACAGCGGTGCACCTCTTGTTCCGGAAGATAACCATCATCCTTCAAGCCTATCCTCTCACAATAACTTACCAGTTAACAAGGACGACACAAGGGAATACAACTTCAGGAAGGCAAACTTTCCGCTCTTGTATCATCTATTACTTAACGCTGATTGGTCACCTATTATAGTTCTGCAGGACGTCAACTCTGCATGCAATGTGTTTTATGACATGTTAAACAATATATTTCGCGAGGCAGTACCTCTAAAAGTAAAACGTAAAAGACGCTTTCCTTCATGGTTCTCAGCTGACATTATACGTAATATCTATAAAAAGGAAAAAGCACTACGTGACTTTAAAACCCTCAAGTCTAATAACTACTTAGAGCGTTTCAGGTCCTTGCGCAAAGACATTAAAGCGCAGACTGCAAGAGCCTACAGAAGCTACGTCCTGGGTCTGGAAAACAAAATAACGTCAGATCCTAGTAATTTTTGGTCCTTTATTCAAAGCAAACAAAACCAGTCCCAAATTCTTCGCTCAATGAAATTCTCCAACAGATCTTATGACACCCCTTACAGCATTGTCTCAGCTTTTGGTGAATATTTCAAAAGCGTTTATACAAACTCAGCCCATAGTGAGCATCCTTTTGTGTCTGAAGCTTCCTCAACTTATATTGATGTAGCAGCGTTCACGGCCAGCGATATCTTGGCAGCAAGCAAGTGTCTTAAGAATAAAATTACCTCCGGCCCTGATCTGATTCCTAGCTTTCTAGTTAAAGATTGCTCTGTTGCCTTATTGGACCCTCTGCTTCATATTTTTATTCTTATCCTAAACACCGGCGTTTTTCCCGATATCTGGAAGCAAGCAAAAGTATGTCCCATCTTTAAGAAGGGCGACGCTGGCGTGGTAAAAAATTACCGCCCTATATCTATCCTATGTAACTTCTCAAAGTTATTTGAACTGGCGCTTTACAAATTGATTTTTCCAAAGGTTAAACCAATGCTTTCCGATGAGCAGCACGGCTTTGTTGCCGGTAGATCATGCACTACAAACCTGGCATCGTTTTCTCAATTTGTGTGCGAACTCCTTAATGATAGAGGTCAGGTTGACGTGGTTTATACAGACTTTCAGAAGGCATTTGATCAGATTGATCATTTCATCTTATTAAATAAACTTGAGCGTCAGTTTGGTTTCTCCGATCGCTTAGTAAAGCTTTTCGCCTCCTACCTGACTGACCGTTCCCAGTATGTGTCGGTTGAGGGCTTTAAATCTGCTTGCTTTACCTCCACCTCGGGAGTTCCTCAAGGTTCTAATCTGGGTCCCCTTCTATTTAACATTTACATTAACGACCTTATCACTATGCTCACCTGCCAAAGGTTAGCATATGCAGATGACCTAAAGCTATTTTCCTGTATAAATTCCGCTGCCAATTGCGCTCTGTTGTAATCGAATATCGATATTGTAAGCCATTGGTGCAGTCTGAACAGACTTAATCTAAATGTCGCTAAGTGTAATGTTACCAGCTACTTTCGCATTAATAATCCACATATCGTCAATTACTTAGCTAATGGGACAACTCTTGCCAGGACTAGCAGCTTTGAAGATCTCGGAGTCACCTTTGATGAAAAATTTTCCTTTATTCCTCACATTGATGACGCTGTCTCAAAAGCATCACGGATGCTGGGTTTTGTGCTTCGAAACTGCAAACTGTTTATAAGGACCGCAACTGCCAAAATTCTTTATTACGCCTTTGTCAGGTCCAGGCTGGACTATGGTTCTCTTTTCTGGTTCCCGATCTACGACTGCCACACTCAACTACTGGAATCAGTTCAGCGGCGATTCCTTAAGTGCCAGGCGCTAAAGGGTGGTGGTGTCTACCCTGCAAGGGGCTTCGACCATTATACACTGCTCACGAAGTATGGCGAACTGCCTCTTGCGAAAAGGAGAGAGATGCAATCCGTAAAATTTCTATTTAAGTTACTGAACAACATTATCGATTGTCCTTCTTTTTTACAAAGAATTTCCTTTCGTGTACCACGCCCTGAATCCAGACAGCGACTTGTCTTCAACTTGGACACCGCCCGATCCAACATACTATATCATAATCCAATTTACTTTATGTGTAAGAACTTTAATTCCATTGGTGACACGTGTGACATTCACAACGATAATTTAACTTTTATTATAAATCACATGCGCACGGTCGATGCCGGAGATTAAATGTTGAACATCGCTAAATTGATCTTTCTTCATTGTTTTCTATTGTATATTTTGTTTGTAGTCTTCTATTGTGGTTTTGTAATTTTGTAATTGACTTAAGATATAATATAACTTCTTTTTGTTTATATAACTTCTTCTTATATATACTTTGAATTTCCTGTAATTGGATATTTAACCTGTTGGAAATAAAGGCTTATTATTATCATTATTATTATAACATTTTGATTCGCTGTAAACCGTTTTCTTTGATCTCGTGCGGTTTAGATTTTAAAGCCTGTCAAAATGCCCGACTTTCAACTGTCAATATTTCGTAAACAGCTAAAGATAGGTATAGGATATTATACACGACAGTCAAAAAATTTAGTAATATACAGGGTGTTCTATTTAAAAAATAAATATATATATATATATATATAGAGTAGGCTTTTATGTCAGAAAATTGTTAGTGCTTTGTTTTATATGTAATCTAGAAAAAAACTTGGCTACTAACCCTACATTTTGCTTTTTTGTTTCCCTTAGTATCTATAAAAACAAAAAAGTTACAGCGAATCAAAATGTTATCAAGGTGCTGATGAAATCTGAACTAATGGATATATCTGGATAACGATCGACTTTTACGAAAAATAACCAGCAAAAACGATGTTTTTAAGATTTACACCTTTATTGTAGAATACGAACTGTTTATTATCAAACCGAAATATTTTGCACTTTCTTATCTTCCACATGACCACAACCTGGAAAATACTCCCCACCAAACTGAAAATTTTGTATCTCTAAATAGATACTAAATAACTAAGATAAGAAGATACAAATCCTTTCGCTCTAAGTTAAACCGATTAAATTCTACAGGTGTTTAAAGGTACAACAATTTCAAACTTACTGTTTGAAAACGGTTGCATTTAAATGTAAGGAATGCTATTCGATATGCTACATGAAATATATCTAGAATTTTTAGAAGAATTCGAAAATCGGAAAATATGTCCCGCTCTTTTGAGACCTTTTATATTGAAATATAATTCAAAAATATTGTCAAACTAAAATCAACATGGCTAAATGATGAAATGATTGTAAGACTCATAAAAAAATTAGAAACATGATATTTCTATAAAATGTGTATACATATATATTTTATGAATGTTTCCATATTATTAATTTTCGATTATTTTTAAGCTCTTTAAATTTTGCAACCTATTCCGCTACGTTTTAGTCCGTTTTGGTACTCTTGGATACTTTGGGTTAGTTCAATCAGCTTTCGTTTAGTTTTAATTTATTTTAGTCATTCCAATACATTATAACTTATAACTAATTTTAATGTTTTTGGTTAGTACTTTCGGTTCCGATACGTTATTACCAATTTTAGTGGTTAGGTTAGTCGCCAAAATTGAATTAATCTGGGTTAGTTTTAACTTACTTCAATATTGTTAAACTATTCCGATACGTTTTAGCCCGTTTTGGTACTTTTAGTTTGTTTTGGTTAGTCTTTAAATCAAATTTTGGTTACTTTCAATTAGTTCCAATTTATTTTAGTTATTTGAACCGGTTCCGATACGATATAACCAATTTAAAAATGTTTTTAATTAATTTAAGTTAGGCGCCGAAATTCGGGTAATTTCGGTTAATTTCAACTTACTTTAATATTTTTAATCTGTTACGATACGTTTTAGCCCTTTTTGGTGCTTTTGGTTAGTTTTGGTTAGTCCTTCAATCGACATTCGGTTAGTTTCAGTTAGTTTTAATTTATTTTAGTCATTTGAACCGGTTCCGATACGTTATAACCAATTTAAATGTTTTTAATTAATTTAGGTTAGTCGCCAAAATTCGGTTTATTTGGGTTAGTTTGAACTTACTTTAATATTTTTAATATGTTACGATACGTTTTAGCCCTTTTTGGTGCTTTTGGTTACTTTTGGTTAGTCGTTCAATCGACTTTCAGTTAATTTCAGTTAGTTTTAATTTATTTTAATCATTTGAACCGGTTCCGATATGTTATAACCAATTTTAAAGTTTTTGGATACTTTTGGTTAGTCGCCAAAATTCGGCTACTTTGGGTTAGTTTTAACTTACTTTAGTATTTTTAATCTGTTCTGATACGTATTAGACCGTTTTGGTGTTTTTAGTTACTTTTGGTTAGTCATTCAGTCCACTTTCGGTAACTTTCACTTAGTTCCAATTTATTTTAGTCATTTGAATCGGTTCCGATACGTTATAACAAATTTAAATTTGTTTGGTTAATTTTAGTTAGTCCTCAAAATTCGGTTAGTTTTGGTTAGTTTCAACTTACCTTCGTTCAATTAACTTTCGGTTAATTTCAGTTAGTTTTAATTTATTTTAGTCATTGGAACCGGTTCCGTTACGTTATAACCAATTTTAATGTCTTTGGTTACTTGCCAATATTCGGTTAATTTGGGTTAGTTTTAATTTACTTTAACATTTTTATTCTGTTCCGATACTTTTTGGCCCGTTTTGGTGATATTAGTTACTTTTGGTTAGTCATTCAATCAACTTTCGGTTACTTTCAGTTAGTTCCAATTTATTTTAGTCATTTGAATCGGTTCCGATATGTTATAATCAAATTTAATGTTTTTGGTTAGTCCCTTAAATTCGTTTTGTTTTGGTTAGTTTTAACTTACTTTAATTTTTGTAACCTGTTACGATACGTTTTAACCTGTTATGGTACGTATGGTTACTTTTGGCTAGCTTTGATTAGTCGTTCAATTAACTTTCGGTTAGTTTCAGTTAGTTCCAATTTACAGGGCCGATCTTAGGGGTGTGCAGGTTGTGCGTGCGCAAAGGCGGCCGATTGGGGGGGCGGCCGTGACAGCCGAACGCCAAATTTTTTTATAAAAAAAAATAAGCAAACCCAAAATCTTATTTTTTATAGAAACTATCCTTAAAAAAATTGGGCGAGTCTGCTAGTACTCGAGACTGATGTGTAAACATATCCTATAACGACATCGGTTGTGAAAAAATGACAACAGCACGTTGTGTTCCAAGCGTTCACCCATCCAAGTACTAACGACGCCCGACGTTGCTTAACTTCAGTGATCGGACGAGAACTGGTATTTTCAACGTGCTATGGCCGTTGCCTGTACATTTTTACTTGTTCAGAGAATAAAAACAAATACATTCCCATTCATAATATTAATTAAAATTCTTTAATAATACTTACTGGAAGCTTCGGAGTGGATTAAGTCACTGCACAAATTCGACACGAAAATCTAATGCCACCAGGAATAACATCAACTTATGGACACAGCTTATTTACGTTATAATCTTGGGCCGACATCCTTTGATTTGGAAAAGTCAATAACCAACTTTTTCCAATTTTAGAAGAGGGCTATGACTCAATATTGTTTTAAACGTCTGGGCATCTGAATAATACTTTTTTATCGTCTGAAATCCGTTTAAAAGCGATTTTAAATGGCAAAATTGTATAAAAACCCAAAAATTCGGACTTTTTAGGATGATAGCCGTGGCTTGGGACGACTTTGTCGTGGATTTTGAAGTGAAACACTGTGAATATATTATAATAAAAAGAATACATTTGACGGTTCGTTTAATTTAAAATATGCTTTTTTATCGTCTAAAATCCGTTTAAAACGATATTACATGGCAAAATTGTATAAAAATACCGCCTAGCGGGTAGAATCGGTTTACACATTCCGTCCCCACATCTCCGTCCCCCAATTTCCGTCGCATTTGCCGAGATTGACTCTCATACCGCCGCGTAAGATGTTTACACATCAAAAACCTTTATTCGGATAGGAAACAGTAATTTTATCGATTCAAAACTCGTTGTCAAAGTAACAGTTTATGAAATTAAACAATAGGTTTGTTCTAGCAGCAATTTCAAATGGTACAAAGCCATCCGGAGTTTGCGCATAGCAATATGAGCAACGCTTATATCGCTATGCGCAAACTTCGGATGGCTTTGTACCGTTTGAAATCCCTGCTAGAACAATCCTAATGTTTACCCGCTCAGATGTCAATTTTACCCACTCATACATATGTCATATATTTTCAGACACTCAACATTTTTCAGGGTCTTTCATCTTTGAAACGTCCTCTCTATATTCTTGTTCTTACTTTAGGCGCGATTTTTGCGGCAATAAACTGTTCACCGCATCTGCAGCTTCAATTCTGACATCTTTTGGCAAAGCATCTTCTTCACGCTATTCATTTGGTATATTAAAATCGCACGTTTTTAAGAATAAATTCAAATTTTGTTAATAGCGCTAAAAGTCAAAACAAATTGCGTTGCTATGAACAAAATTCATAACAACCGTTAACCGTACAGCGATCACGCCAATTTGACTCCCAATATTAATTAATCAAACTGTTTCCCTTTTATCAACATTTAATACATATTTCAGCTCAGGAATAAAATTGAATATTATACACGATGCGACGGTAAAAAGGCTTTAACCTGTTCATGGAATTAATCCACTCGCTCCTTCGTCGCTCGTGAACCAACATTTTCCACTCAAAACCTGTGAGTTAGACACAGGTAAAGCATCTTTTTGCCAAAAAATAAACAACATGGCCGGCCGGCTTGCTTGGGTTTATTTTTACTATTCAATTACAAAAGAATTGAAATAAAGAAAAAGTTGTACGACCGCAAAGACTAACGCAACAGTCAGCAACGCAACAACATCCAAAATAGAATTTGATGTGTTTAAGAGTAGTGATATTTTTACGATTTCGATTTTTTGGATCAAGAGATACTAAACTGCTCCTTAAAAGTTAGGGATATTAAAATTCGTAACTCATTTTTAAGTTGTAATAATTTATTAAATATTTAACGCATTTTGCAGTGCGAGACATCGCCAGAAAGAGCAGACTTTCTACTTTTACATGGTGTTTGAAAAACATTCTTGGAGAGGCACTTGTCAATTATACAGAGCGGGAAAGAAAGTGATGCAAAAACATTAAAGAATATAGAGCTGCACCATGTGTGACAAGAAGTGTGAAGACAAGTTTTTCCAAGTTTTGGATTACTTATAATATTCCCTTTCAATTCAGGGTAGGAACCCATATTCGATTTTTATTCGTAACAAAATGGTAATCAATTATTGGAAATTTTGTATTTTTTATTTTGACGACGCTCGTGAAGCTAATCCTACGCTACATTTCACATCCTACCCAAGCCAGAAACATACAAAAACATAAATTTAAATAAATAAAACTAAGTTTACTGTATACAGTGGTATAGAAAAGTTAAACCTAAAAACAAATAGTGTTTAAAGAGCAAAAAAAATAATAGGTGGTAAAGCCCCCGCGAGCATCGATTACGGCCTGACATCTCCTTGGCATGCTGTCAATTAAATTATTGATCATATTTTGTGGAATAGCATTCCACAATTCTGGTAGAACTCTTCTTAAATCGTCAAAAGTTTGTACTGCCGGCACGTGTTCGTCTAACTTCCTTTGGAGCATATCCCACGCATGTTCAATGCAGTTCAGGTCTGGCGATAGAGGTGGCAATGCAAGGTGGGGTATGCCATTTTCTTCCAGATCATTTAAGACAATAGCAGCTCTATGAGGTCTTGCATTGTCGTCTAGAAATAAAAACCCATCCCCTATAGCAGCGTAAATATTTGGCACGATGTTGTTTATGATTTGCTCTCTGTACTGCTCGCCATTCATATTTCCTTCACATATGTAAAGATCGGTACGGCCGTCAAAACATATGCCTTCCCAAACCATTATTGATCGTCCACGATAGGGATACACTTTTTGTACTGTACGCCTATAACGTGGTATCCCTGGCAAAGTCCAAACACGTGCTCTTCGACTGTCTGAAAATCTCGCATACCTAGATTCATCAGTAAAAAGGACCGTCCTCCATTCGTCCCTCCAATAGATATGCTCCCTAGCATTATAAGATCCTTTACACAAATAGTGCACTATATAAAAATCGGCCTTTCCCATTGGTCTATTCGCATGGCCCTCCGCTCGCTTCGCTCGCTACGGGGGCGCAAGAAAAGGAAACTAACCAGGTGCTAACCCAATCTAACCCAAGACATACCCAAAATCAAGAAAAAAGCTGTTTGGAAACATAATCTTTAAAAAATAATAAAAAAAGCAACGGGGTTCGAACCTGCATTTTCCAGGTGAGAGCCAACGATCTAAACCTCTACACCACAAGAGCTCTTGTCACAAATCGATTGCATCACGCAGACATATCGTAATACGAGATGGATCGACCAATAGGAGAGGTCGATTTTTACATAGTGCACTATTTGTGTAAAGGATCTCTAAATGCTGCTCCCTAGCCCATTCCAATCGTTGCTGCATATGTAGCGGAGTAAGAGGAACTCGGCGCAGAAGACGTCTTGATTTTAAATTTATATCACCTAACCTTCTTCTTATAGTGTCGATGTATAAGGCGTTTCCTGTCGCGTTGAAAAAATCTCGTGAAAAATGTCTGCAGGTGGATAATGGCTGTCTCCTGGCGCTTAATGTAATTAGCCGATCTTCTCTTGGATTTGTTTTCTTGGGGCGACCTCTTCTTCGGCGTTCAACTACTGTGCCAGTTTCATTAAAACGACTGTTAACTCTACTAATGACACTTTGTGAAACGTTGAACATTTCTGCGACATGTTCTTGAGAACGACCACTTTGAAGCATGCCGACTGCCCGACTCCGACTGGCTTGTTCAACACTTAACTTACATCTTGCCATTATAGCACGAATTTAAATTTTAAAATTTCAAAGAGCCAAGACATTGACACAATGTTGACATTCGTAAACAATGATTCCACCTGGCTTAGGTAGCATGTGAAATGTATCGTAGGATTAGCTTCACGAGCGCCGTAAAAAAAAAATACAAAATTTCCAATAATTGATTACCATTTTGATACGAATAAAAATCGAATATGGGTTCCTATCCTGAATTAAAAGGGAATATTATAAGTATCCCAAAACTTGAAAAAACTTGTCTCCACACCTCTTATCATACATGGTACAGCTTTATATTCTTTAAAGTTTTTGCATCACTTTCTTTCCCGCTCTGTATAATTGACAAGTGCCTCTCCAAGAACGTTTTTCAAACACCATGTAAAAGAAGAAAGTCTGCTCTTTCTGGCGATGCCTCGCACTGCAAAATGCGTTAAATATTTAATAAAGTATTACAACTTAAAAATGAGTCACGAAATTTAATATCCCTAACTTATAAGGAGCAGTTTATTTCCTTGGTGATTTAGTTTACTGCAAAAGGTAAGAAATTTCCATTATTAGATATAATTTTATATAATTAAAAATATAGGATAGGTACACCGGACGGGCTGTACTCCAGGCTGTACTTCTTTACCGTTTTAAATTAATTATTTTTGTACTTTTTGATTTTTTTCTTAATTGTGGCTTTGACTTTCAGATGTCCGAATCCGATAGAAAGACAAAACGACTTTCAGGATCACAATACAGGAAAAGAAAATTAGGAAAAGAAACCAACAAAAGAAAATTAAGCGGATCTTTGCAAACATATTTAAAAATTGAACCAGATGTATCAACGTCATCATCTTCGCAGACGCAGAGTCAGAGTGGTGATGTTTTAAAAATTTCGGAGAAGCAGCCCAGAGTGAGTGAACCTGCAGATTGCAGTGTGAGTAAACATCGGAAACTGTCGTTTAAAGTTACGATTTTGATGTTAATGATCTGTTCACTTGGCCTGGAATTATAAAAAATCGAATAATTGAATTATTAGTCCAAAATGACCCCCCAGCAAATAGAAAACCAATATCCTGCTGATGAGACTGTTAGAAAATTTTCTAAGAAATATTTTTCTAGAATATACTTATTTTATATACTTATGATCTTGAGTAATATTTTCTTCATAAAAGTAAAATGCAGAAATTTTGTTATATTTGCGATTTGCTGTTTAGTTTCATTTATTTTTATATTTTTGTTATCTGTTATGCAATTCTTAATAAAATATTTTTGGTTGGAAAAATGTAACTTTTTTTATTAATAGGGCGGCAATTTTCATTCATGCACAAAGGCGGCCAAGTGGCTAAGAACGGCCCTGCCAATTTATGTTAGTCATTTGAACCGATTCCGATACCTTATGATCAAATTTAAGTTTAAATAAACAAACTAACTAGCTGTACAACTCTGCCGTCCTTTACCAAGTTTATCACATAAACATTAACTTATTTATATAACATACAAACAAAACAATATATACACATAACGATAGTCTATTTACCCAAATAACAAATCTTTTTCAATTTTAATTCCTATGAAAATTTATTACACTCCGGCCCAGGAAAGCGCGTATGATTGGCATCGAGTTCCAACTGCGTAGTGTCCTCGCTTCAGTGAGCTTCAGGGAGAAAATTTGATTCCGTACCCCGCTAAACGAGCCGAGTGTCGCGGGTATTCTTCTTTAGGCTATGAGATTACTATATCCCAGATTAAGCAGAAATAATCGAAACTAACCCAAAGTAACAAAACAAGCGCATTGAGACGAGCGCGCTACGGGCTTGACCAACGCCACCTAACACGAAACCAATATTAACTCAAACTAACAAAACAAGCGCACTACGCGTGGTACTTTCTTGACTAATTCAAATGAATCAAACAAGGGCCCATTTGTCTCTCTTAGTTTTGGTCATCAAAAAACGAACGTCTTACATAACACACACTGAAGCGAGATCCTAAGGCGCTCGACGAGCGGTGTGTGTGCGAAGATGTTGATTGACACGGTTCTTGAATAGTTGTAGATTGTAATTAGGGGGAAACAGATGTCCTGGGAGTGAGCTCCAGAGTTTATACAGACAAAGGTGTTCTTGTAAAGCGATGCTCTAGGTGTTTCCAGTTGTACGACCAACTGGTGCGCCGTTGCCGTCTGTCGTGACTGTCTGACAGGTGTCGCCAGGGGCGGGAAAAGCGGGTCAAATCCTGGGAACATCTGCCGTGAAAGTAACTGTAAAGCAGAGACATCTCGGCCACATGTCTGCAGTGTCCCAGGCTATCCAGATTCCTGGCCCACTCCGGGTCGCCCACGAGACATACAGCTCTCTTCTGAATGGAATCCAGCAGCTTTAGGGTGTGCTTTGGTGCGGCACCCCAGATATGTGAGCAATATTTTACGCACGGTCTTATTTGCGCTTTATAGAGCAAGAGCAACTGCTGCGGTGTATACAGCTGTTTGTTGCGAAATAGCGCACCAAGCTTCTGGGAGGCTGATTTTGCGATGTTAGCAACGTGATCATGCCAGGACATGTTGCTGTTGATCGAGACACCCAGTAGTCCGATTGACGAGGATGAAGGATTGGTCGATCCTGACATAATGATGTCAGGGCCCGCCGTATTGGCCCTCTTTGTAAACGTGGCTGCTTGGATCTTTGCTGCATTGAACTGGACCAAATTTCTGTCGCCCCAAGTTGATTCATTGCTGTAATATGCTCCTGTCTGCGTCTCAGTCGCTAATAAAGGTTTTTCTGGTCTACATTGGGAGACAAGGGTACTGTCATCTGCAAAACTGTAAATAACATTGTCCGTTTTGGTGAGCAGGTCATTATTATAGATGTGGAATAGAGTTGGTGAACGTATTGCCCCCTGAGGCACGCCCGCATTAATGGTGATTGTATCTGAGATGTGTAAACTGCAACGTGCAGAGATCGGTTTTTAAGGAAACTGGCAAGCCAGCTGCAGAAAGAGTTTGGCAGTCCGAAATACGGCAGTTTGTTAGGCAATCCGTCATGCCAAACTCTGTCAAACGCAATCGCTCGAGACGCTCCGTAGTTCTCAATTGCTCTACTCGATATATGAGTGACGTAGGCCAATATATCTCCTGTCGATCTCTCTTTGCGAAACCTGTATTGGTTACGCTGAAAGTCATGGAAGACTTTAAAGATTATTGGAAGCAAGGTAATTGGGCGATAGTTTGAGGGCGTGGTTTTCTTGCCTTTTTTTGGAACAGGTTGCACTCGAGCGACTTTCCAAGAAGATGGGTAAATCCCTTTTGGGCAAGTCAGAGAAAAAGTCTGGAAAAAAACGGGTGTTAGTTCGTTGGCGCAGTTATTTAACACGATGACAGGTATTCCGTCCGGTCCTAATTCATTTTGCGTATGGTTACAAATATCCACCGATCTCCATATATGGATAAGCACAAAGCGATCCAAATCATACTGATTCATGCGTCTTCAGATGTAAACAAAAGAAGGTAATTCTGAGACTGCGCAGTTTCAATTAGCAGGTTATCGATCGATTCCACGTGCTTCATCACCGCATGGCCGCGAATAAGCGACAGGTCCGGATTTTAAGAATTTGGAAAAATATTTTTTCCGTTGTATATATTACCAAAAATTTCATCAAAAGCAAGTTGATAGATGATATATTTAACACAAAAATTGCAAGCCATTGGTTTTTAAAAGAAATAGAATAGACCAACCGATAAAATATACAACTTTTGCTATTTTTCCGAATCTTGCTTTGTTTTGGAGACAAAAAAAAACTATTTCTTTCCTCGTCCCTGGGCGACACAAAAACCAATTAAAAAATGTAAAAATATGACAGTAAGTATATAATTATGTTTAAGGAATAAACCATTGATAGGTATGCAAAAAAAATACTACCAAATATTTTGGTACCTACCTAATTTTTACATTCTTTATATGTGGCATGCATTTTTTTTGTTAAAAATATTAACTAGTTTGCCCAAAATGATTTTATGACCAAGAAAATTTAAATGATTTATACTGTAAAATCTGGTGTAACACAGGCGCAGCACTGAAACTTGTAAATTTTTAAATATACATATTTTTTAAAATCATCCCTTTGAATCAAAAATATTAAAAAATGGAAGCACCTCCTAATAAAACCCTTTTTATATGCGTTTGCCTTAAATTTTACTTTCTCTTTAAGTTAGTCTTGAATAGGTACCACTTTTAAAAGAGATTTGTAATATTAAAGTATTTTGCATTCACACATTACATTACATACCACAATCTGTAGGCAAGAAATACACCTTTTTTTTACTTTTTTAAAATATGAATTTTTGTTGCATTGAATAGCTAAAATAACTTTGGGGCAAAGAAAGGTTTATTAAAACAAAACATCATGATATAAACGTTTTATTTACATTAACTTACATTAGGTAGTAGTAGTAGTCTATTTGAAAAAAGCCAATAATACAAAATATGTAGCTCTTGTGGTGTAGAGGTTTACATCGTTGGGTCTCACCTGGAAAACACGGGTTCGAACTCCGTTGCTTTTTTTTTAAGAATATGTTTCTAAACAGCTTTTTTTCTTGATTTTGGGTATGTCTTGGGTTAGATTGGGTTAACCCCTGGTTAGTTTCCTTTTGTTGAGCCACCGTAGCGAGCGAAGCGAGCGGAGGGCCATGCGGATCGACCAATGGGAAAGGCCGATTTTTATATAGTGCACTATTTGTGTAAAGGATCTTATAATGCTAATAATTCATGTGTATTGTGACGTCATAAGCACATTTCAAGGCGTATCTGCCTCATTTTTCGCCTTATGAAAAAAAGAAAAAAACACGTGTCCACTTAGTTTTCATGGGCTATCGAAAAATTGATGAAACTCCCTCATTGTTCCGTATACCTGTTTCTGCTATTTTAATAGATTTTTTTTTAAATATTTTACAGACTGTTCTATAGGTTCAACATAGAAATAATCCGTAGGGGAAACTTTAACATTTTTTTCCAATTTTAACTCCCTTCTTTTATTTTTTCTTTACCTTTACAGATAGAAAAGACATATAAATTGTACTTTACGTCACTCACTGCACTTTTCTGTCCTAAATTTTTAAAAGAAGGGGGCAAATATTGGAAAAATATTAAAGCTCCCCCCACGGATCATTTCTATATTATTGAACCCAAACATGTAGTATGTAAAACAATTTTTAAAAATCTTTTAAAATAGCAGAAACAAGTATGGGGAACAATAATTACCCATTTACGGATCTAAAAAAAACTGTTTAGAGCATCAAAGCTCCTCAACAAAGTAAATTAAAATCCATCCTACCTATAAGAAGACTCTTTTAATACAAAATGTTAAAACTGAATAAACTCACTGCTATTTATGCATCGTGACAGTAAATAAACCCTTTTTAAGATATTATTCCCATATTTTGTATGTAATGCTGCAGTTATCCTTAAAAGAAAATGATACTTACTTAAAATAAGAAATCCCTGGTATTCTACCCTTAGTTTCGCAACACCAAATCAAACACCGTTGAGTATTTTCTTTGACCTTGGCAATTGACGCCATTGTCTTTTAAGGTCTTTTGTCTTTAAAACATATTCCTAACGTCTACACGAACTTATACACTAACAAAATACACTAATAACGACGCACGTACGTACTTCAATAAGTGAACGAAACGAAACTCCGAAACCCATTACGGCAAACACAGAAAAAAGAATTATTTCAAGCGCAAGCAACAAGCAAGGTCAGAGAAATTTGATAATATTTTTGATTACCGAACTGTAAAAGCTTTCTGAGCTGATTTCGTTTTGTCGCTTCTCGGTGTTTGTGCGCATGAGTAAAATTATCCTATTTTCAGTTCTGTCCGACGCAGAACCCGGTTTTTTTCCCCATGATTGGTACGATTTTTCGACGCTTGCAGACGGTTTGTGCTTATCCATATATGGAGATCGGTGCGAATATCACGGTGATAAAACTTGACTTCCGCCCTGGTAGTGTTGATGTTCAGTTTTATGGGGAGAGCCTTGCAATGGGGGACGTCTAAGGTAGAGTGCGATGAAAACTTTTTGGCGAGCATGTTTGCTTTTTAACATTGGAAATGTTTTTTTCTCCGATTGACAGCAAATATTAATGTTGCAGACACATATCAATCAGCAAAATATTACTTTTCCTGTCCAGGCAGCAAAGTAAGTACTTTGCTGCCTAGGCAGCAAAGTGATTAGTCTCCATGGGAATAAAACGTTTGACATAAGTTGTCAAACTATACTTATTATGGACATATACATTTCCAAAGCAACCAAAAGTTCCAACAATTGCGATATCTATCAAATATTGTCTTAATTTATCACTACAGGAAAAATAAAAAGATTGTGGGAATTGTAATAATTTGCAAATATACAATATACAATATCATTATAAACAATCGGAAAAAATTATATGTTCAACTCGGCAGCAAAGTAGATTGACTGCTTTAGCTGAATTCCTGAACTATCAGTCGCGGCAGTCAATCTACTACTTTGCTGCCTAGTAAAACAAATAACTATTGTTTTCATATTATGGGGTATCAAATCACGAAAAAGCGCATGCTACATTTGGCACATCACGTAATATCCGTGAGAGATCGTGTTAGTCTGTTTCTGAAGACGAAATCGGTTCAAATGACAAAAATAAATTAAGGCTAACTGAATCTAACCGAAAGTTGATGGAACGACTAACCGAAACTAACTAAAAGTAACCAAAAGCACAAAAATGGTTAAAATGAATCGGAACAAATTAAAAAAATAAAAGGAAGTTAAAACTAACTCAAAGTAACCGAAATTTGATGGATATCCAAACATAACCATAAAAATTAAAATTGGTTAAAACCTATCGGATCCGGTTCAAATTACTAAATTAAATTGGAACTAACTGAAACTAACCGAAAGTTGATACTAACCCAAACTAACTGAAAGTAACCAAAAGCTCCAAAAAAGGCTTAAACGTATCGGAACAGATTAAAAAATTAAAAATATGTAAGTTGAAACTAACCAAAACGAACCGAATTTTGGCGACTAACCAAAACTACCCAAAAACATTAAATTCGATTATAGCGTATCGGCGCCGATTGAAATGACTAAAATTAAAGCTAACTGAAAATAACTGAATATTGATTGAACTACTACTCCCGACTACTATCTAACCCAATCTAACCAAACGCACCAAATATGGCTAAAACGTATCGAAACAGATTAAAAATATTATAGTAAGTTAAAATAACCCAAATTAACCGAATTTTGGTGACTAACCAAAATTAACCAAAAACATTAAAATTGGTTATAACATATCGAAAAGTTGATTGAATGACTAACTAAAACTAATCAAAAGTAACCAAAAGCACCAAAACGGGCCAAAATGTATCGAAAGAGGTTACACAAATTAAAGTAGTTAAACTAACCAAAACGAACCGGCTCAAGTAAGAAAAATCACTTGAGACTAAGTGAAACTAACCGGAAGTTGATTAGACAACTAACCAAAACCAACCAAATTTATTAAACTTGATTATAAGGCAAGTGAACTGACTCAAATGACTAAAATAGGTTGCAACTAAGTGAAACTAACCACAGATCTAGAAAGGGAAAACTAACCGCGAGTTGATTAGACGACTAACCAAAATTAATCAAATCTATTAAAATTAATTATAACGTATCTGAACCAGCTCAAATAAGTGAAATAAGTTGAGACTAAGTGAAACTAACCAAAAAAATTGATTAGACGACTAACCCAAACTAACCAAATGTATTAAAATTGATTACTGACTGATATGACTGAAATAAGTAGAGACTAAGTGAAACTAACCGGAAGTTGATTAAACGACTAACCAAAAGTAACCAAATTTTTTAAACTTAATTATAACGTGTCGGAACCGACTCAAATGACTAAAATAAGTTGAGACTAAGTGAAACTAGCCGAAAGTTGATTAGTCGACTAATTAAAACAAACCAAATCTATTAAAATTGATTAGAACGTATCAGAACCAGTTCAAATACGTAAAATAAGTTGAGACTAAAAGAAACTAACTGAAAGTTGATTAACCGACTAACCAGAACTTACCAAATCTATTAAAATTGATTATAATGTATCGGAACCGACTCAAATAACTAAAATATGTTGAGACTAAGTTAAACTCACCGAAAGTTGATTGGACGACCAACCAAAATTAACCAAATCTATTAAAGCTGATTATAACGTATCGGAACTGGCTCAAATAAGTAAAATAAGTTGAGATTAAGTGAAACTAACTGAAAGTCGATTCGACGATTATCCAATACTAACCAAGTTTATTAATATTGATTATAACGTATCGCAACTGGCTCAAATGTGTAAAATAAGTTGAGACTAAGTGAAACTACCCGAAAGTTGATTCGACGATCAAGCAAGATTAACCAAATCTATTAAAATTGATTAGAACTCATCGTAACCGGTTCAAATGGCTAAAATAAGTTGGTATTAAGTGAATCTAATCGAAAGGGGGAGTGACGCCCCCACCATTCCGAGTTGCCACGGGATGTGGTCCATCAAATCCCATTGTCCTCCTCCAGGCTGGAGAACACCAAAGTACAAAGTCTGGAGCTGATCACTGGGGGTGATCCAACAAACCCCATTTTTACCCCTGTCAGACTAGGGACCGCCAAAGGAATGAGTCTGAGGCCGATGCTTCGAGTGGAAGCGGCCCTAGGTGGTAGATGCATAAGCCTACTCGCATCGTCCGGTGAAAGACCACCCCACTAGGATTGGGAAGCGCTAAGTGGTTTTCCCAAATCACGTTCCGCTTCCGCGCTGGTGGTCCCGTGTTCCACAGTAGGAATATACGGACATGATGGTGCTTCCAGGGTCAAAATCTTCCGGAAGTAAACTCCCCGGCCGTTCGGATCTCCGGGCGCTGGGTGGCCCTGGGAGCCCTTCATTCCGCATTTAACAGACAGCCAAGATACCGATACCAATTTAGAATAGATTTCTGCAACATAAGAGGCCTAAATACAAATATAAATTCGGTACACCAACATCTACAAGCAAATGGACAATACATATTAGCCCTTACAGAAACAGAAGTATGTTCTACAACAACAACAGTGAACTACCTCTATCCTGGTTAC
>JAEQML010058139.1:0-30779 GCA_016904865.1 Pissodes strobi
TAACCAGTAATTAAATATGGCATTATAATTGTCATCTTGTCAAAGTCGGTTCAAAGCCTGACAATATGCAAGAGCTTTTTACTGTTTTATTGTATTTGCTAACCATTTTCATTTTTAGTTTTTTGCTTTTCTTGAAAACGATATCCGACTAGATATCCAATCGAAGAAATTAGGTACACATTTCATTAGGGTCACTAAACTTGCACTTGTGCAGTTTGCATCCTTGAGCCTGGGCCGAAGTGGCTCTATAACAATTCAAACGAAATTTAATCATTTGTGGAGCCAAAGGCAATCAATTCCAGGGTAAGTTTGTAGGTTGATGTCAGCCAGGTAGCAAAGATCGTACATCTCAAGCTAGCTCTTCATCACAATCTCCTGGCGACCAGCACCCCATATTACGAGTACACACCGTCAGCTGTCCTGGAGAATGAGGATTGCAAATTGTATTGGGATCGATCTGTTATAACTGACCGTATCACCCTCGCCAATAGACCTGATATTATACTCCTGAAGAGACAAAAGCAAATCTTCCTCATTAATGTTACGATACCCAACAGCAATATTCTGCAGCAGTCTTATGGTGAGAAATTAAATAAATATGGCGAATTCGCTGAAGAGATCAAGAAAATGTGACGCAAGCTAAAGTCACTATCGTGCCTATAGTTATAACCACAACACGTCTAGTATCGAGAACTCTCGCCCAAAACCTCAAACAACTTAATATCCACCCTTATACTATTACCCAAATTCAGAAATTCGTCCTCCTAAATACAAGCAACTTCAGAAAATTCCTGCATTTGCCTGTGAATTAAAATAGAAGCCGCCATCTTGCTAACAGCCGATGGTTGGTACACTGAACCCAAAGAATAAAGAAGAGAAAGGAAGGAGCTTATGCGCCGTTTGACACTTAATACATGCGACGAACTCCTGTGATATCGAGGAGGCTGCGGAGGAACCATAATATGTCACATTCTGACGTTATGTTTTGGTGCTTCCTACGTTTTGATAGTATTTCTTGTGTTAAAAGCTATTTTTTGCCATTTACTTCGATTTGAAACATTGTTTATTTGTTTAGTAATATTATTGTAGATAATGCGTTTGTTCATATAGTGTTTACATAGATATTTAGTGGTAAAAGTGTGTATTTTGGACTATAGAAGAAACGTAAACATGGTTACTTGTGCAGCTTGTGTTCTTTCGAAAACTATAACAATTTCAGAACTTGGGATAACATTTCATCGGTAAGTAGGTATTTTACCTCTTATTTTTCTGTTTTTTACCATTTAATTAAGCAAAATTATAAATTGTCTAATTGTCAACAAATAGGTGACAGATCTAATCATGAGCGTACCCATAAAAAATATAGCATTAAAAATCAATTTTTGCTAGAATATTGGACAGTGCTAAAAATAATACTTGTCTTTTATACTTACCTGTTAAAGTTTACACTGCCAATAAACTGCTAAAATTAGTTATTTGAATATATTTGGGCATTTGAAAGGCAAAAATAAGCAAAATATGGTTAGAGAATAGTGCGTTAGTTTTGAAGGGTACTTCTTCAATAAAATTAGGTAGTACATATTTTTTTTAATAAGAAGCACACTTAAAAACTACCCCACTATTATCTAACCATATTTTGCTTATTTTTGCATTTCAAATGCCCAAATATATTCAAATAACTAATTTTAGCAACTTATTGGCGGTATAAACTTTAACATGTCAAATATAAAAGAAAAGTTTTACTCTTAGCACTGTCCAATGTTCTTGCAAAAATTGATTTTTAATGATATATTTTTTACGGGTCGCCCATAATTAGATCTGTCACCTATTTGTTAACAATTAGAGAATTTATAATTATTTTGCTTTATTAAATGGTAAAAACCAGAAAAATAAGGGGTAAAGTAGGTACCTACTTACCAATGAAATGTTATCCCAAGTTCTGAATTTGTTGGAGTTTTAGAAGGGCCACAAGCTGCACAACTAACCATGTTTATTTTGCTTCTTTAATCCAAAATACACACCTTTACCATTAAATATATAATTAAACACTATATGAATTAACGCAATATCTCCAATAATATTACTAGAGAAATAAACAATGTTTCAAATGAAAGTAAATCGCAAAAAATACCTTTAAACACAAGAAATATCATCAAAACGTAGGAAGCATCCAAACATAACGTCAGAATGAGTCATATAATATAATATACTATACTGTCATGCCTTATTTAAAACGAATCCAACTCCGAATTTGCAAAAATTCGTTTTCATTTTATTTACTCAGTCGTTTAAGTACTAAAAAAGCACTACTGGCAAGAAAAATCCCAAAAAAAAAATCGTAAATGACATCAATTTACAGACAATTTTACAAAATATCTTAAGGCCCACTAATTTATTAGATATTTTAGTGTTATTTTAAAGGCAAGCTGTATGATTTAACGGATAACATTTTTAACATTATGTTTGATACTTTTCCATTTCAAATATGAAAATCAAACTTCTGTATGTAAATTTCAGGTGCCTAAACTTATATGTTTACATTAACATTTAGATACAAAAATTATCAAAATAAAAAAAAAAACAGAAAGTTCCGTTTCTTTTCCGGATAAGTGCTGCTTTTTACATACCTCGTAAGCATCATGTAATAATCATTCATGTAATTTAGAATAATTGTCAACTGGTGAAGGTTTTTAATTAAAACTTCACCTTACCTATTAACATAGAAAACAGGTATACTTTTCCAAAAAATTAATGGGAAAACATAGAACATATTATAGCTAAAACAAAATTGTTCACACACCACCTTTTCTTGGTATATTCCCAAGATTTCTTATATAGGTATTTAGCTAATAAAATGAAGTTTACACATCTGAAATTTATCCTAAGGAATTTAATTTTCATATTTCGAATATACCTAAAATATCTAGCAAAGTTAAAACATTTAAAAGATCCGCAAAAAACGCACGTATTTTTAAATACATGTTGGCAATATTTATAAATTATAACTTTTTTTGAGATCACTGTACCAGTAAGTAATAAACAACAAAACTATATAAATACATAGTATAAGCATAGCCTAAAGAAAACTATAGCCGCGACACTCGGCTCGTTTAGTGGGATACGAAATTAAATTTTCTCCGTGAAGGTCAGTGAAGCGAGGACACTACGCAGTTGGAACTCGATGCCAATCATACGCGCTTACCTGGACCGCAGTGCAATAAATTTTCATAGGAATTAAAATAGAAAAAGATTCGTTGTTTGGGTAAATAGACTATCGTTATGCGTATATATTGTTTTGTTTGTATGTTATATAAATAAGTTAATGTTTATGTGTTAAAATGGGAAAAGAACGGCAGAATTAAGCAGCTAGTTAGTTTGTTTATTTAAACTTAAATTTGATCATAAGATATCGGAATCGGTTCAAATGACTAAAATAAATTGGATCTAACTGAAACTAACCGAAAGTTAATTGCACGACTAACCAAAGCTAACCAAAAGTAACCCTAAGCTCCAAAACAGGCTAAAATGTACCTATCGTAACAGGTTACAAAAATTAAAGTAAGTTAAAACTAACCAAAACGAAACGAATTTAAACGACTAACCAAAAACATTAAATTTGCATATAACGTATAGGAACCGATTCAAATTAAATGACTAAAATAAATTGGAACTAACTGAAAGTAACAGAAAGTTGATTGAATGACTAACCAAAAGTAACTAATAGCACAAAAACGGACTAAAACGTATCGGAACAGATTAAAAATGTTAAAGTAAATTAAAACTAACTCAAATTAACCGAATATTGGCAAGTAACCAAAGACATTAAAATTGGTTATAACGTATCGGAACCGGTTCCAATGACTAAAATAAATTAAAACTAAGTGAAATTAACCGAAAGTTGATTGAACGAAAGTAAGTTGAAACTAACCGAATTTTAAGGACTAACTAAAATTAATCAAACACATTTAAATTAATTATAACGTATCGGAACCGGTTCAAATGACTAAAATAAATTGGAACTAAGTGAAAGTTACCGAAAGTTGACTGAATGACTAACCAGAAGTAAGTAAAAGCAGCAAAACGGTCTAATACGTATCGGAACAGATTAAAAATACTAAAGTAAGTTAAAACTAACCCAAATTAGCTGAATTTCGGCGACTAACCGAAAGTAATCAAAAACTTTAAAATTGGTTATAACGTATCGGAACCGGTTCACATGATTTAAATAAATTAAAACTAACTGAAATTAACCGAAAGTCGATTGAACGACTAACCAAAAGTAACCAAAAGCACCAAAAGGGCTAAAACGTATCGTAACAGATTAAAATTATTGAAGTAAGTTGAAACTGACCCAAATTAACCGAATTTTGGCTACTAACCTAAATTAATTAAAAACATTTAAATTGGTTATAACGTATCGGAACCAATTCAAATTACTAAACTAAATTAAAACTAATTGAAACTAACCGAAAGTCGATTGAACGACTAACCAAAACTAACCAATAGCACCAAAAAGGGCTGAAACGTATCGTAACAGATTAAAAATATTAAAATAAGTTGAAACTAAGCAAAATTAAGCGAATTTTTACGACTAATTAATTCAATAACTAAAATAAATTGAAACTAAATGAAAGTAACCAAAATTTGATTGAAATACTAACCAAAACAAACCAAAAGTAACTAAACGTACCAAAATGGGCTAAAACGTATCGGAATAGTTTAAAAAGAATATTAAGTAGCGGGTTACAAATAATATTAAGTAAAGTTAAAACTAACCCTGATTAATTCAATTTTGGCGACTATCCTAAACACTAAAATTGGTAATAACGTATCGGAACCGAAAGTAATCGATAGTTGATTCAACGACCCAGTTTTGGCGGCTAACCAAAACTAACCAAAAATATTAAAATTGGTTATAATGCATCGGAACCGGGTTCAAATGACTAAAATAAATTAAAACTAAACGAAAGCTGATTGAACTAACCCAAACCAACTAAAAGCACCAATACGGACTAAAATGTATCATAATAGGTTACAAAATTTAAAGAGCCCAAAAATAATCGAAAATTAACAATATGGAAAACATTCATAAAATATATATGAAGGGTACAGGGGAAAAACGATCTAAGCGCCATTTCCATAGGAAACTTTTATTATTGATTTCACAGAAAATTTTATTCTTGATAAAAGTTAGTGCTTGGAAAAAAAACTAATTTTGACGATGTTAAATTAAGACTAAGTTATACAGGGTACTTAAAAAATACAAAAATGGTGGTTAAGAAAACAAAAACTTATATCGGAAAAGCTTCTTCAGGAAAAATAAAGCTCCTATTAAGGTAAAAATAAAAGTCAAATACCATTTTTTCCAAAAGTGCATCGTTGCTGAAAAAAATAAGGAGAAAGTTAAGAAAAAGCGGGTTTTTTTCAATAATTAAAATGGATTTTGTCCGCAACGGTGCACTTTTGGAAAAAATGGCATTTGACTTTTATTTTTATTTTAATACGAGCTTTATTTTTTCTGTAGAAGGTTTTCCGATATTCCAAAGTTTTTCATTTTTTAACCATCATTTTTGTATTTATTGAGTACCCTGTATAACTTATCCTTAATTTAGCATTGTCAAAATTAGTTTTTTTTCAAACACCAACTTTTATCAAGAATAAAATTTTCTGTGAAGTCAATAATAAAAAAGTTTCCTATGGAAATGGCGCTTAGATCATTTTTCCCCTGTACCCTTCATATGTATACACATTTTATAGAAATAACATGTTTCTAATTTTTTTATTAGTCTTACAACCATTTCATCATTTAGCCATGTTGATTTTAGTTTGACAATATTATTGAATTATATTTCAATATAAAAGGTCTCAAAAGAGCGGGACATATTTCCCGATTTTCGAATTCTTCTAAAAATTCTAGATAAATTTCATGTAGCATGTCGAATAGCATCCCTACCATTTAAAGAATTTGATCTGTTTACCTTAGCGCGAAACGATTTGCATCCTCTTATCTTAGTTATTTAGTAATTATTATAGATATACGAAAATTTCGGTTTAGTGGGGAGTATTTTCCAGGTTGTGGTTATGTGGAAGATAAGAATGTGTAAAACATTTCGTTTGAAAATAAACAGTTCGGATTCTACAATAAAGGCGTAAGTCTCAAAAACATTGTTTTTGCTGGTTGTTTTTCGTAAAAGTCGATCGTTATCCACATAATATATCCATTATTTCAGATTTGATCAGCACCTTGATATCATTTTGATTCGCTGTACCTTTTTTGGTTTTAAAGATACCAAGGTAAACAAAAAAGCAAAATGTACAGTTGGTAGCCAAGTTTTTTCTAGATTACATATAAAACAAAACACTAATAATTTTCTGACATAAAAGCCTACTCTATATATATTTTTTAAATAGAACACCCTGTATACTACTACATTTTTGGACTCTCTAGTGAAATCAAAACACATGTCGTGTATAATATCCTATACCTATCTTTAGCTGTTTACGAAATATTGACAGTTGAAAGTCGGGAATTTTGATATTTTGACAGGCTTTAAAATCTAAACCGCACGAGATCAAAGAAAACGGTTTGCACATCTCTATCTTAGGTTTTTATAAGCTATCGAATGACAGTGGCTTTCAATTTAAGCGGAGGTTTAAAAGTTCCGGTCAATTTTATTCGCGGGTTAAATTCAAAGTTACTGTCATTTGATAGCTCTTGAAAACCTAAGACAGGAATATGCAAACTGTTTTCTTTGCTCTCATGCGGTTTAGATTTTAAAGCCTATCAAAATGTCAAAATGCACGACTTTCAACTGTCAATATTTCGTAAACACCTAAAGAAAGATAGGTATAAGATATTATACACGAAATGTGTTTAGACTTCTCTAGAGATTCCAAAAATGTAGTAATATACAGGGTGTTCCATTTAAAAAATATAGAGTAGGCTGATATGTCAGAAAATCGTTAGTGTTTTGTTTTATATGTAACTTGGCTACCAACCCTACATTTTGCTTTTTTGTTTAACTTGATATCTTTAAAAACAAAAAAGTTACAGCGAATCAAAATGTTATCAAGATAAATTGAACGCACGGTACATGTTGCTCCGACTTAGCGTAATTGTGCACTTCATGCATAAACTAGTTCGTGAACTATAGCCAGATCAAAAATTTACTTTCATTTCACCATCTTGACAATATTTTTATCTAGCGAATAAAATTGAAAAGCTGTTACGAAAAAATATGCAAAATCGTACATAATACGTTTATAAAATTGTGCAGGTTGCTAAGAATCTATATAAAACAAAATTATGTAATTATATAAGATCTTTTTTAAGCTTAGAAGAGAACAACGAGATAAATCAAAATTTTCAAAATTATTATTGCAGATCTTCACAAGTTCGTCTAAAACCGTAACTACTTGTGCAAAATAAAATCTCATATAAGAAACTTTTGTTGTGTATAGATCTTGTTGATATTTAAAGATTAACTTGGAACTTATATTCTATTATAGTCATATTCATGTGAGTTTATTTCAATTTCAATTTATTATATGTGTGTTATAACGTTAAAAAATAAATAATTTTCTATATAAATGAGTTGATTTATTGATCGTAATTTATTAAAATAATATGTAACTCAATTATATTTTTCTTTATGTAATTGACTTTTCTTTCAAGAATGGTGTACTTACTACAAGTAATCTACATTCGCCATTCTTAATTTCACTTCAAAAGACATTTTTAGCTATTTCTTTCAGGTGTAATGTTTAAATAAATATCCGGCTCTCTTTATGCAGCTTTTTGGATCAAAAAAATGGTTATTCTCTACTCGAAATAAACAGTATTTTATTAATCATATATTTTGTAATGAAAGTTTAAATAAAATAATAGGGGAGAGTAACAATTTTACTATATAACGTCCCAAAAAATTTGAGTACGGCTCACTTCACTAATGATTGCCGGGGAGTTGACGTCAAGTTAGATTTATTTATTTCCTCCCCACTACATAGTGATAAAGTTGGTCCTCGCTCCTCAAAGGTGCCGCGCTTAAGTGTCGCAGCTATAGTTTTCTTTAGGCTATGCTATAAGTATTTATTTTTTTGTTGTGCAATCGTTTTAGGAGACGCCACTGGTAATCGGGGTCGCCATATGCAAGAACCAATCCGGTCTAATGTCAATATGTATTTTGCTCCTTCCTTCCTATTCTTTATTCATTGACTGAACCTCATCACAAGGAGAGAATCTGACAAATAATAATAATAATAATAATAATAATAATAATAATAATAATAATTATTATTATTATTAAATAATAATATTGTTCTATGACGTACAGTCTGCACAATATATTCTCTATTCTATTCTGTACGTAAATACAGTGTCTTGTATAAAGCCACTGTATTCGTAGATCTTCTACACTTCGGTTTTATATTAGATGGTTAGTTGTCTAGAATTGTGCCTAGGCACAGCACAGCAACTAACGAGGCCAACGAAACGTTGAGTATAATTTCACTTCACGCATGGCCCTCCGCTCGCTTCGAATTGATCTTCATTTTAACCTATGTTTTTGTTATTCAAATCGGTATACGTTTTGTTGCTAATATAATATGTATATATTTTATTTTTTGATGGTTTACCTAAAAAATAACGGTAATAATTATTAACTAATAATGGCAGCTTGGGAGTGGTCCCAAAAAAATTTCCCCTACTGCGCTTTTTCACCTCTTAAGTAACTTTTCGCCATTCAAAGCCACGAGCCGCCACTAGAGAGGAACAGTCCTCCCTTTGCTCATGGAAAACTTGGCAACCCTACTTCCAATCGAAAGTTTGCTATGTAATCCCCACAAGGATTCGAGTTTCAAGAATATTCTTAGTAAAAAGAATATAATATTTAGGTACAGATTGGAAGTAGGAGATTGACATCTTGGAAATAATAATATTAGGATGACTACAGTAAAGACGCCAGGTAGCTGGATCGCAGATGGACACCACCCATGATATGGCGGAAGTCTCTGGAGCTCGATTGGCTGACGTACTCGTACTATTCTTAGAATTCAAAGCTAAACCTAAGACGAAAAGCAGATTATTCCTGCTAATCAAATATAACCTCTCTTGCCCATCTCCTATATTTCTTAAAACGAATAAATGGTAAAGAATGTGTTTACTACAAAATTCTCAAATGGACGGTGATCAATAAAAATATATAAAGAAGAGCCGCACATATTTATATTTATTACTTACCTATAATTAAATCATATAGATTCATTAAAAAGCAGTAAAATTAACTACCACTTAGAGTATGTTTATATTATTATTGGCAGAGTAACAGTCATCCAGTTGTTTATTGATTCCCAATATTCCCATAATAAAAACAATAATACTTGGCCGCCCTTGGCATGGTTATTTTTACTGGCTAATGATGTATTTCCGATGCATATATATTTTCAGATTTTAGGTGATTATATGTATCACATTAAACGTACGTTTATGCGCTTGCTTTTACTATTGTCGTATTATTCCAGACTACAATTTTTATTTTAGAATTAGACATTCTTTTTATAACAATACAAAGTTACAGATGAATGGATGGAAGCCTCCATGAGGTAATCGGCAACCGGGCATCCGGTTGAAGAAATAATATTTTTATACAAGAGTTGTTTTTGTATGGCCGTATGTAGAGAGATTCTGGTATTCAGGATGGCATTGGGTACCGTTTTATCTTAGGGGCTACCAAATCTAGCCACTATCACTAAAGACCGGATTATATGCAACCAAAAACTTTAAGAATATGCGCATATATAAGCATATATTTTTTTAAATTTATGCAGGATATATTTAAAAAAAAACAAGTATACAATCACTATGCAGTAATAATACAACTAAATTTTGATTTTCTAAATTAAATTTTCACTGAATTAGAGGATTGAGTTAAAGTTGTATATTTATACTTTCTTAAATTACAAATACAATTTTCATATGTCAATGTATATGAAACTTATATTAATATTAATTTGAAAAATTATAAAACGCACTATTTGTTACGTGTGCTTCAAGGTTTTGAACTAAAAAATTGTGGCGTCTATCACTAAGGACATGTTTGTATCACGAAAACGATATCTCTCTATATCTACTGAAGCTATAGGGTACAATTTGAATTTTTCAACTAAGGCAGGTTCAATAGCCAAATTATTTACAGTTTTCCTTAACATTATGTTTATGAAATGCCCAACCTTATTCCATTAAACTTTCTAATTTTGCCACTACTGTTTTTCCTATCTCACCTCGTATTTGTTTGCAATTTTGTACAAATGTTTCTATTATATTCATCGATTTTGATACACTTCTACACGATTCTTCTAGTTGCGAAATACTGTCTGCTAGAAATACATAGTTACTTAATATACATTACTGTTGCTCCACTTTAACATTTAATTCATCAGACATCTGTGAAATTATATCTTTCAATTTTTGAAAATTATCTGCAAAAAATATTGCGGCATGAATCCAAGTACCCCATTTGGTCACGACAGGCTCAGGTGGTAGTGGTACTTGGAACAAATTTGCCTTGTAAATCTAAACTCTTAATGAGGCCTTTACGATTTTTTTTTACATTTTCTATTATGTCATTGACCAACGGAATGAAAGCTCGAATAATTTCAGCAACTCTATTCAATCTATGAGCTTGCCAAGTTACATGAATTAAATGTTTATTAAATATTTTTAATTATCACTAATATAAAAACCATGCGAACGGTGATATAAATGGGTGATATGTTCAAGTCTTCCACTTTTATAAATAATTTTTTTAACTCTATTTTGATACGCAAATCCAGTTAATCCTATAGGTAATGAACTCTTCTAGTGATAGTAAATTACCGACATTATGAAATTAACTATACGGTGTGTGTTGTAAAATTTTTAATTTCGTACATTTCAAATTAACTTAAACTTGATTTATATTAGGCACATTTAATATGTTTTAGTTGCCAAATAATGTTCCCGAATTTTTAATCGACTTTGGACATCACTTATATTCTATCTATTATAACTGTTAAATGCAGTAAATTTCTAGCCTGATATCTGCTTTAATGTTCGACAAGAAATAGTGATTCTTGCGGCATCGGTAGGATGGAGTGGTTTGCGGTTATCCAAAATAACGTTGGTACTATTTCACTGACCTAATTGTACTAGATCATTTTTACAATTTATTAATTTCGCTAATTGACATTGAATTATGATTCTAATATATGCTGATTTGATCATTGCTATCATCTCTTGCTTTGTTTTTCTTATTTGGCCCCGAAATACATATTTCAGTGTGCGAAGTTTTCTGTTAGTACCATTGGTGGTACACTTACGGAGCCTTAGGCAATGTTTTTAGAACAGAACATTGACCGAGGCGAAGTGAGAGGCTAGAACCTTGGGTCGTGCTTGGCTATTTCGCTTCGATGTCTTAAGTGAAAGCAGTCGCAGCCCATCTGAAAATTTTCAGGCCATCTTTTTGGAATTATAGGGCCCAACTGCAGATTGAGTTCCTGGGTTATCTTGCTCTTTGTTTTTGATATATATTTTGGAGACTTATTTTGGATATTAACAAGAAACTAATATGCTTGATATAGAAGGATTATGTCAATAGACTGAAGCTGAGGGTACGTTGGTCACGCTTTAAGCTCTTCTACTTGACCACTGAAATTCCAACACTTACACTACTTCTTGACCTTAATTTTTCCCCTCTTTCCTTTCTTCGCTTAGTGTCAGCTTATGAGTAAAGCTTAGTTTTAATCTCCATCTTTGTCAACCCACTGGATAGTTCTAGAGCCACTGGTAGAACCAGTCTAAGTGGTCGCAGTACTGTGCAGTACATCGTACTGAAACCTAAGAGACTAGTGGTTGAAGTATCATTCGAAGAGCCACCGACCAACTCACAGATAAGACTTTAATTTTGTTATATTTATTCAATAACTGTAATTACGTTTTTCTGATTTGATTAACACAGAGCTATATATCGCTGCTAAATGATTTAATCGAACAGTGTTTCTTACATTTAGACAAGTAACTTAGTTGTGCCTAGTTGTTAATTATTGGTCAGTATATGTTATACTGACACGAGTGATATTATAATATAGCAACATCGATTTGTGGCCACAACTTGAAAAGAGTTTACTTGGCTTTGTTTTTTTTTGTAGATCTTAGTGAAACTTGTATTAACTAATTTGAAAACTCTGAACCTTATATCTTGAAAGTTTTAATGCACATATCTCTTTAATTGGTGAATCATATTGACGTTTTTTTGTTGTTTAATTTAAGTTGATTCTGTCTTACTTACGTTATCTTTGAATCTTATCTGGGCTTACTATAGTTATAATGACATAGATCGATTTAATTAAATCTGTTAAATTTAATGACTTAGTTAAATGCTCATTAATTAAATTGTCAGAGCTGACAATGATTAATTTATATCGGTATTCTTTTTTATTCGTTTTAATCGCATTTTTAATTTATTTCATTGAATACATTTTTTAATAACTCACTTAATTACTTAATTACCTAACTGTTTTTGCGCATTTACTATTTAGTGATTGGTTGGTGATACGTTACACCATTTAACGTGACGATTGGTCTCTTTTAATCCTGATTCAGTTTAATTAAATTTGAGGTTGATTTTATTAACTTAACTTCATGTTTTCATGCTATGTTCATGGATCAGTGACTACACCAATTAATCATTAATTTATTATATTTAATTAACATCACATTGTGCGGTTATTGGATTTTATCTCCTAATTTTTCTGTTAACTGGTTCCGCTGTATTCTATATACACTATTTGATTAATAGTGCACAATTGGCTTCATCTATTCACTTGTCAGTTGATTTTATTAAACATATTTCATAATTGTCTGCGCTAATTGATCCCATTGATTGAGTCTAATTAATTTATTTCATGAATCACCTCGTGACTTAAATAGCAATATATTATTTCATTTGATTATTCTAAATCTAATTCTTTGTTTTGATCAATTATTGATTGGTTGAGCGTCAGATACTGGAAAACTTTGGTACCGTTTTAATTGCCTATAATTATTAGTGTAGTAGTATACTGACACTTACGCCTTTCTTTTGTTATTCGAGTTTCATGAATTGAATATAACTACTATTATCAGTGATATAAATAAATTAGACTAGTCTCTTTCACTAAACTTCAATACAGGGATATTGTTACGCCTGCGGCCAACTACAACCTCTTAATAAACGTGTTCATTGTTTTGTTAAATTCTAGTTTTTTGTTGCCTAATAGGTACCTCATAGCATATTTGCGAATTTGTTTTAAATTAAATCAGTTATTGAGGAGCGGTACTTAGGACATCAAGGCAGTTACACAGTTGCGCAGTTATAAAAATACTTTTTTAAAATAGGATACCCTGCCTATTATTCATTAAAAAGAATCTAAGCAACTTTGATATTATGTAGTTTGGGTTAGTTGGGTAGCCAACTCCAGCCATTTTTTTGATATTGGTTCCGCAATACGAATTCAGTGAAACATTATTGTGAGCAACTTATTTATTAAAAATTAAATTCGGTGCTTCTCTTTGCCTCTTGACAAAATGCGAAATATTGCAGGAAAGTATTTAAAGTAATAAAGCAGTAGAGAGAATATATGTTTCTATGATTCGTTAGCACTCAACTTTGATCCCTTCTTTTAGCTCTTCTATACAGTTTGGCTTGGGCTTGCAGACCGCATTTTTTAAATGCCTTCACAAGAAATAATCTAGATGCGTTAGAATTGCGTCTCGTCTTCCTATCCAGCTTTCAAAAAATGCTTCATGCAAATAATCTCGTTCTTGTACTATGTTGCACCGTTTTGTTGCAGCTATATTTTGTTATTTTGTACCAAACGTTTTATTTATAGTTAATTTTTATTAACTTAAATGAAACTAACTTATCCTTTGTTTTATAATTGCAGCTCAAATATTAGTTTTTGATGTTAACAATTCTAAACGTCTGTCAAGGCCATCCCTAGAGAGCTCTTGAGCCAGTATACGTGGAAGTTCTCACTCTTCAATAGGCGATCTATCGTCCGATGTGTTGTTATCCCGGTCAGTAACTCGGGAAGAGAGGCGTGGCCTGTTCGGTTGTATTTCTTATGTTAGGAAAAAAATAGTGATATGTCCGAAAGATCCCAAGAAAAACTGCTACGGAGAACAATCTCGTCGCCCACCACCACAGCTATGGACTGCTACATATACCGACCAAAAATTGCAAATTGGTTTTAATATCCTATATTGGATAAAGGGATCAAGAAGCTTAACATACTAATTTTATTTTTACTAGGAGATAAATTTGCAGTTTGCAGATATTGGAAGTTCCCACCACTGCCTAACTAGGCGATTTATCTGACACGTCAGTACATTCTCTAACAGAGTTAATATAATTCTAGATCCAAGTACTTACAATATATCTATATCTATGTATGAATGTAGTTACAGTCGGACTTGCCGCTGATGCAGTTCGACGGCTGAGGGGCAGATGATAAAAACCCTATACAAAAACAGGTGGCGGCGAAGGCCGTCAGTAGCAGTATAGTTTTGTTTTTAACTGTTATGATAGGGGCTGAGTGAAGTCAAATTTTTTTATCGCATTCTTTTCGAAACTCATTATCCGTGCTCTTGACATGCCGTGGATAAAGTGTAGAAAACGTCAAACTTTAGTTGCCAATATTTAATATAATAAAATTTAACACAATATAGTGGAGGCCACTGTTTAATTTAAAATTAAAATAAACTATACATATTTTCAAATAAACTGCGCTCCACTCCATGCTTCATATTATTTCCAAATTTTACGTCATCTATGCAATATCTACTCAATATAATATTAAGAAATACAAATTCTAATATGAGACTGGAATGAATTATGCAATAAAAACGACAGACTTTCCAAAATACTGATGTTGGTCCATTAGTCTTACACGATCATAATTTAGGGAGTATTATAATATGGTGCCTATAATGAATATTAAAAAGCCTGCGACATTTTCAAGATACTTGCTGTATACTAATACTAATTGCATTTTCTTCCTGCTAGATGATTTAATATATGAAATGAAATATTGCTCACCTCAGATATATTCAATTATAAGGCTTATATTATTTACGTATCACGTACGAGAGGCTAATTAGTAAGGCATTTAGTATATTGTAGCTCATACTCGGTTACATTTCAGTTAAATTAAGTTAACTGCGTAACCAAAATACTCAGCTTGGCACAGTCAGTGCGATACATGACATGATATATGTGTTAGTAATTAATATCGTATAGCAGTAACATTATAGCGACTCTTTAAATTTTATTTGAAAACTGACAACACGCGTTAACGTAAATTGAGATTTTTTGTTGAATACTCAAGAAACCCAATAATAAGGTAAATTATTCATAAATTAATTTAAATAGGTTTCATTGCTGTTTCAGTCAGTTTCTTTATATAAAGCAAAGTTGTGTTTTCATCTTGTGGGATCATCGAACCTAGCATAGTTCGACGAACATTTATAAAAGTAGTTTTTTTTTTATGGCAATGGCAGACATACTAAAGGGAGATCCTATGGCACTCGACGAGCGGTGTGTGTGCGAAGATGTAGAGACAAGTAGAACACTATATAAAAATTGACCTCTCCTATTGGTCGATCCGCATTGCCCTCCGCTCGCTTCGCTCGCTACTGGGGCTCAAGAAAACGTAACTAACCAGGTGCTAACCCAAACTAACCCAAAATGAAGAAAAAGCTGTTTAAAAGCTTAATCTAAAAAAAAACAATAAAAAGCAATGGGGTTTGAACCCGTGCCGTCCAGGTGAGACCCAACCATCTCACCTCTCGACCACGAGAGTACTTGCAGGGTATTTTTTGCGCTTTGTAGAGTAAGAACAGCTGCTGCGGTGTATATAGTTTTTTTGCTGCGAAATAGCGAAAGTGATTTTGCGATCTTAGCAATGTGGTCATGCCAGGACATATTGCCGTTGATCGAGGCACCCAGAAGTCCGTTTGACCAGGATGAGGATCTTGCCATAATGATGCCAGGGCCCGTGATTTTTTTTTGGATAACGTGACTGCTTGGGATTTTGTTGCATTGAACTGAATCAAATTTCTGTCGCCCCAAGTTCGAACTTTCTCCAGATCTTGATTAATTGCTTTAATCTGCTCCTGTCTGCCGTGATAAGTCTCAATCGCTGGTAAAGGGTTTTCTGATCTAAATTGGGACACAAGGATACTGTATTTTGCAAAACTGTAAACAGAATTATTGATTTCGGTAAGCAAGTCATTAATATAGATGAGGAACACAATTGGTGGAAGTATTGCGCCCTGCCCTGAGGCACGCCTGCGTTAATGGCGAATGTCTCCATCAACAGAGATCGGTTCTTAAGGAAACTAGCAGCTGCAGAGAAATGTTGGCAGTCCGAAAAAACATCAGTTTCTTGAGCAATCCGTCATGTCAAACTCTGTCGAATACCTTTGATATATCCAACGCAATAACTCGAGATTCTCCGTAGTTTTCAATTGCCCTACTCCATACATGAGTGGCATATCTTCTGTTCATCCCTCTTTGCGAAAGCCGTATTGGTTATCTTCAATTATTCTGGTGGTCTCGAGGTACCTGAGCAGTTGCTATATTGACTTCCATGAGTTTGGAGATTATTGGAAGCAAGACAATTGGGCGATAGTTTGAGGGCGTGGTTTTCATGCCTGCTTTTGGAACAGGGGGAAGATGGGTATATCTCGTTTCGGTAAGATGGAGAAAAATGCCAGGAAGAAAGTGGTTTTAGTTCGTAGGCGGAGTTCTTTAACACGATGGCAAGTATTCAGTCCGATCCTGATGCCTTTTGCGTGTCTACCTCTTTGAGGATTTTCCGAATATAACGGTGGCAAGAGCCTTGCCTTGGGGGACGTTTAAGGTAGAGTGCAATGAAAAATTTTCGGCGATCATGTTTTCTTTTTCGTAAGCAGTAATCGCCGTGATGCCACGTTCGTCTGTCAAAGGTGGGAGAGACGTTTTTGTAAAGTTATTACTTACTGCCTTTGCTACCGACCAGAAATTCCTGGAGCCACTGGGGCATTGCAGAAGTTTAGTCATGAGCGTTTGATTGTGTTTGTTTTTAGTTTGGTCAATCACACCTTTACATTCGTGTCTCGCTTCGGCAAAATAATTGCGACTTTCAGCGGTCTGATTTTGCTGCCAGTACTAGTAGGCTTTGCTGTTTCCTAAGCTACGGTTCTTTCGCAATTTCTATCGATCCAGGGTAGAGGGTAGAGGTATTAGATAAAATAAAAAGTAAGTAGTCTTAGGTAGAGGTAATATGGAAATCAAAAGGCACGTTCAATGTTAGGAAAGCAAGGGCGAGAAGAGGCTGAGTCTATAGCCTTATTTGGTGAAACATAGTCTGACTGGAGTACATTGAACTATAAAATAAAAAAGAATATAAGGTCTTCATGATAAACGACAGACCAGCAACGCTCTCGTACAAGGCGTATGTTATTATCACCAATAACATAAACCTAACTACTCCGAAAGTTAGGTTTATGCCAATAAGTAAGGCTATACGAGATAATGTCAAGAGCCAAAAATGTGTTTTTTCTCTTTAGGCGTTAAAAATACACCTTTTACCCGTCATTTTAGGGATAAAAGTGTTACTTTTTATCCCTTAAATTCAAAACAGAGATAAAGAGTGAAAGGAGAGATAAAAATTAAAAAAATAGGCACACAAATTTAAAAAAAAAATGACTAAACTATACTCTATTATGTCAAATCTAAAGAATCTATGAAAAATTCTTATAATTATTATAACCAACTTTTATATCAACCTCACTGCAATTAGCATAATTGAATGACGAAGCCATCTGCTCATTGTCTTTTTATTGAATGTGGGTTCTTTTTTGTACCACGGTTGTAGACCTAGCATCATCTATATCACTAAAGAACTTTTGAGGAATGAAGTTATGAATTTTATGATTTTTGGCCCGATTATTAATTACAGGTTGATAAGTGGTAGACTTGTGCTAACTGGTTGATGAATAATATACCCAGACATGTGTTTTTTTTATTAATTAAGCATCTTTTCATAAAACTCTCAGCTACCCTCATGCCTTCTGAGATGATTTGCGTTAGCCCCGGAACCTGTCAGAAGATAGGCGGAAGATCTCCTGAAGCAATGGTCGGTATATAATTCAGCATGTCAGGTTTAGGTTTTTCGCAATTTTTTGTGAAAGATTACGAAATTATACTTTTCAGACTGTGGTCCGCATTTTCATTTCCGATAATGTAAAAAAATATGTTGTGCTTTCTTATTTTTGGCCCTTAAATTCGTATATTTCCCGCACGGGCCAACCATGTCTGTCACAGTGTTGCTGGAGTCCCTCATCACAAGTGAGCGACATGTATAATTTTTTATGTTACTGACAGTTCCGTACTAAGACATGCTCCTGCACCCGATACTCAGAGTAACCTAAAAAAAACTTTAGAAAATTGCTTTTATTCAAAAACCTACTTTTTGTATGCGTGTAAACTCCCCAGTCTCTTGCATTAGCTGCACACAGAAAGTATTTCATCTACCTGTGTTAGCAAGTGGTTTTCATCTGATGCATTTTAAAGACATTTTTGAACTTTATATGCATCCAAAACTTTTGACCTCTTGGGCTTGTACCCATTGTTCTTTCGTTTCAGAATTGCCAAAATCTTTGGAAATGTGCTGATATCTGTATTATTTTCTATCGTTAGCTTGGATTTCAATATCGAGCACATCACTCATAATGTTGAAGCGTTGAAAACCTTCGATTTATCTAGAAAAAGTGACAACAGCACGTTTTCATAATAATTTTCCTCGTTTTTTTTTTCACATGCAGACCATTAAAAATGTCAAAATTGTGTTTGATACAGTTGCCGTAATTTTTCGGATAAAAGCTGTTGCCTGTAGCCTCTTCAACGATGACGGGAATATCCATTTTCGCAATGAATTTCACAAAAATATTAGTAGCAGGACGCTTATTGGCATTTACGAATTGCAATGATTGATTGCATATAGTTTTTGTCATTTTGCTTTTAGTAGAGTACTTGGAATTTGTTATATAATTTTATGGCAAAAAAGTCCAAAAGTGAGAAAAAAGCGTATAAATCACGGGGCTAAAATGTTTTCTTTTATATCCCTCAGCGAATTTTTGGTACTAAAAAGTAAGTACCATTTTAGTCCCTGGTGTATACAGTATAATGTTTTAAAATGATTTTGGGTATAATATAAGGAAAGGACTATTCTGTTTCTTCATGCTCGGTGCATTTTTTTATGATAGTGGCACACACACTAACGGGAGATCCTATGGCTCTCGACGAGCGGTGTGTGTACGAAGATGTTGATTGACACGGTTCTTGAATATTTGTAGGTTGTAATTAGGGGGAAACAGATGTCCTGGGAGTAAGTTCCACAGTGATGCAGTGCGCCAGACAAAGAAGTTCTAGGTGTTTTCAGTTGTACGATGAACTTGTGCGCTCTTTCCGTCTGTCATGACTGTCTGACAGGCGTTGCCAGGGGCGGGATGAGGTTGGCCAAACCCTGGGAACATCTGCCGTGGAAGTATCTGTAAAACAGGAACATCTCGGCCACATGGCTACGGTGTTCCAGACTATCCAGATGCCGGGTCTATTCTGGGTCGCCAACAAGACGCACACCGGCATTTACTGCTACTAGATTGATTTTAGAGGTCTATCCCTGAGGCTGAAGACATTCAGCGGGTTTATGTGGAGGTATTACATATGCTATAGGCAAAGTATGAGATGAGACATTCTATAGAATACCTAGCCATTCTATAGAATACCTAGCCATTCTATAGAACACCTAAAAGCGGTTAGGCACAGTACTAAAAAATGCGTTTTGTATCCTTTACCTAGGTATTCCACATAATCCCTACAAGTTAGTCGGCAAACTGTTAAACATTGTGTAATTTATGCTTTGCCTGCATGGCATAGCTTGCTGGAAATCTATAAAATCAATACACTTTATTATCATACCTAACTAAATAAGATGAATGAATGCAACATTAACAGATATTTCTAATTTTCAATGAGTCTATTTTGAAATACCATGCATGACCTGTCGGGCAAGAAAAAGAACTTAAAAATTGCAAATTTTGTACATTGCCTGGAAACCATTCGGCAATATATAGAATACCTAGGTATTCTACGAAATTCCTAGGTAAAGTATAAAATACAAATCATGTTTCATACATTGCATAGGTATTCTCTACAATGACTGAATTATCCGCTTTGTCGGTGGCATAAGAAATCGAATATATTAAGAACGAGAAAGAACTATTAGCCAATCAACAGTATAAATAAATATTGCTAAATATAGTCGTAGAAATAGAATGAGTAAAACTTCAGTATTGATAGGTAAAATACTAGCAGACAGGACCGTCTTGTGAATAATATAGAGTTCTACGTACTATTTGTTCTTTGCATATTGAAAATCTAGAATTAAAGTTGTAATAGTATTAAGACAATCTATAAAAATAATTTTATTTTTGTTACAACACCAAGCATCAGTGGAGGTCCAGCAGACTCTCATGGGTAAACCCTCAACTCATTTAAGAAAAAAAAACAGTGCTAAGGAATAGATTTAAGTGGAGGCTGTGAAGGAAACAGCAAAGGATCTGATGATATTTTCTATTGTATAGCTATAATGTGATGTTGTAATATGCGGCAGGTTTCCTCGAATTGAGGTTCTTTTTTAAGCAATAGAGGTCGTGTTAACTTTGGAGACCAACGTTTAGAGGGCGAGGGAACGTGTGAATTACTAAAATGCATAAATTGCTAAATAAATATCACTCTGTCCTAAGTTTGAACTTGAAGTTGTAAATTATTATATAAACATTAAAGGGAAACCAAAGACAACGCAAGCAGGTAACGCGAGCGATTATCAACCTTAAACATGCAACGCTATGCAGATTTTATGATATAAATACGTGGCTTTCCCACAACTGAAAAAACAAGCAGAAGACGAAGAAGCAAACCAGTATCAAACTTGTTTGAAATATGGGTACAACTATTAAGGCTTATCAGCCAAACGCAAAGCTTATATGCAAAGGTTCAGTCTTTGGCCTAATTTAGGCTTTGGTCACTTTCGACCGTTTCCTGGTCTCATTAGTAGGACAAAGAAGTCTTATAGCGACTTGATAGTAAAAGTCTTAAACTAAGTTGAGCCGTTTTTCTTGTAAAGCGATGTTCTAGTTGTTTTCAGTTGTATGACGAACGGGTGCGTTCTTGCTGCGTGTCGCAACTGTCTGACAGGCGTTGCTGGGGGCAGGGCGGGATGAATCGGGCCAAGTTCTGTCGAGATGCATAGCTCTCTTATGAATGGAATCTAGTAGCTTTAGGGCATCTTTATGTGCGGCACCCCAGATGTGTAAGTAATATCCCAAGTATGGTCTTATTTGCGCTTTGTAGAGCAAGAGCAGCTGCTGTGGTGAATTACAGTTTTTTGTTGCGAAATAGCGCATCAAGCTTCTGCGATACTGATTTTGCTATGTTAGCAACCTGGTCATTAGGGTTGAGCCAAAAAAAGCATTTTTGGAAATTCGATTTGTAATAGTGTGCAAAAGTTGCCTTGTCACCCACAAAAACAATGTCTATTTACAGCTTTTTTCTACAAAATCATCTTTTTACCTCTACCATCCTTTCAACATTTAACATTTATAATATTTTTTAATTTATAACAAAGATAATGAGAATTTGCAAATTTTGAATTGTTAATAAGTGTTCGTGGCTAGTCAATATTTACAGAAATTAGCTCTTTTTTTAAATATCATCTTTTGAACCAAAAAATTACTTAGTATAATAATTATTGCCAATTAAAGAATGTATATAATTATTCTAGTTTCTAGTCACAAAAACCTAAAACGCCTTAAAAAGAAAATACAAAATATCTTTCATATACCTACTTTTAATAATATATAAAATGCGGTAGAGGGCAAAAGATGATTTATTCTATTTTGCATTCAAAATGATTCTATTTTGACGCGCAAAGGAGTGTAGAAAAGAACCTCTTTTCGACACTACTTTTGTTGACTGGTTGCTATGATATTAACAAAATTGTTCACTGTCAAGGCTGACTAGCAATTAGTTCGACACCGCTTGGAATAGGATTTTTACCCACAAAGACGTCAAAAATAACAAGATGGTGGTCCAACTGCTGATCGGGACCAGAATAAATTATTAAAGTTTTTTATTAAAAAATTGCAAAGAGAAAAAATAGTATAAAATACACGTTTTAAATAGTATATTAAAATACTAGTTTTAAAAGTCCATCTTTTTTCGCACGATCATGAAATTAGGAAACAACCCGCTAACGTGCGAGTGCGCTAAATGTCTTTTAAAACGTGTAATTTATACTATTTATTCTATTTTGCATGTTTTTTAATGAATAACATTAATTAATTTGTTCTAGTCCCGATCAGCAGTTGCGCGACCGGGGCCTCAACAAACAGAAACTAACCAAGTGCTAACCGAAAATATGAAAAGCCTGCACATTTACATTGTAGTCGTGCTATAAAATTTGCGATCTCGTACCTCCGATACGAATTCCCGTCAGCGATGAAACTCTTTTTTTAAGGTTATGTTTGTAATAAGTTTTTTTTATTTGGTGCATGCCTTTTGTTAGTTTTGGTTATTTTTTGTTGGTTGCGCCCTCGAAGCGAGCGGAGGGCCATGCGTGAAGTGAAAAAATAGTTAACATTTCATAAGAATCATATGATACACATGCGCGAATTTTCGCAATCGGTGCACCTAGACTGCTGATCAGAACTAGAATAGACTAGTGCTTTTCATTAAAAAGCCTGCAAACGATAAAAAATGGTATGAAATACACGTTTTAAAAGACATTTAGCGCACTCACACGTTGAAACTCCCCGCAAGCGGAATAGAATAAATAATATAAAATACACGTTTTAAAAGACATTTAGCGCACTCGCACGTCAGGGGGTCGTTTCCTAATTTCGTGCTTGTGCGAAAAAAAATGCTCTTTTAAACTATACTCGACGCGCCGAACAGCCGACACCAAACACGGAAAACACGGATACAATAATTCTTCTTATTTTATGATTCCATTGATTCCAAACATAGGAACTTTGATTAACACACTCTTTTTGTATTTTTTGTATATGGATAAGAAAAATCGAAATGAAAAACAAAATATTGGGTCGATTCAATCATAAAGTAAGACGAATTGTTTCCGCGATTGGTGAATCTGTTCGGCGCGTCGAATATAGTATCTTAATACATTTTTTTAGAAAAAAGTTGTAAATAGGCATTGTTTTTGTAATAATAACACAGAATAATTTTTGCGCACTATTACAAATCGAAATTCCAAAAATTAATTTTTTTGCTCCACCTTAGTGGTCATGCCAGGACATATCATCATATCAAAGGTCTTTGAAAGAGTTGTATGTAAAAAGTATTTTGTGTTTTTGTATAGTAACCTATAGTGACCTATTGCCCGTCACTCCAGATGTCTTTAAAGAGGAGAAGTCCAGGGAAACGGCGATCTTTCCTATGCTTTTAATAGTTTGGATTATGTCTTTTTTTGAAATAAATTTTGGTAAACGAAATGTGTATGATAGATAATAAGAATTATGTAGAGAAAAAATATTTTCAATGATAATTATTTCATCAATCCTCTGAGTGTCGATAGTATTTTTTAGAGTTTTATGTAAAATTTGACGTCTTCTATTATGTGAATTGTCCAATTAGCCTTAAACATCTTGCTGTTTTGGGTATAAGGATGAAATATTGGCTAATTTCGGAGATAAGAAAGTAAGTTAGGAATTTATTTTGGCTTGCAAAATGATCAAACAACACAGATGCTCGAAAAGAGCAAGAATGGAAAAAGTGTAAAACTATGTTAAATGACGCAAGGAGATAACCAATTAGCTTAAACAAGTCTAGGATATTGTTGACCAGTAGACCGGATGAATGTACAAACATAGTTCTCTTTGTATAAAAGAAAATGGTAATAGTATTTCAGAACCAACAAAGGTGGTTGAATGTTATGCAGTTAAATAAAATGTTCTTCAATCGGGCATTGGATTTAACGTGAAAATGTGTCACTTTGATATTTCCAGCAATAATTTTTATCTCAAAAAAAAGTAACGGTTCAAAAGTAACATGGTGGTGGGAGGGGGGTGGTTGCATGTCGGACTTTATGTTGGCACTGTATATAGATGCTTACATATTTGTGTAGCGATTTGTTAAATTAAGTTTGCTAGGTTCTTATGAGGATCTTTTAAGCACACAATCATAACTAACATGAATGTAAAAAACGATCTAAAATTGTTATTGGAAGCTCCGCCTTTTGATGAAAATTTTGTGTTATCACCATGTTACTTTTGAACCGTTACTTTTTTTTTAGATAAAAATTATTGCTGGAAATATCAAAGTGACACATTTTCACGTTAAATCCAATGCCCGATTTTATTTAACTGCTTTTAGTTGCCGGCCAACTCAGTATCTTTAAAAATCGTTTCCAGAGTTACTTCAAACGCCTCACTGACATTTGGTTCTGAAAATTTTCAATTTTGTTAATTGAAATGGCTTCTTCATAGAAAATGGAAGCCCTTATGACAGTGGCGGCTCGCGGTTTTGAAAAGTGGGGAAGAGCTGCCGACATCGATATTCGATAGAGGGAAGAGCGAAAATTTTTTGGGGTCCACGCCCAAACTGCCAAAATTTGTTAATAATTATTACCGGTATTTTTTAGGTAAATCATCAAAAAATAAAATATATTCATATTGTATTAGCAACAAATCATTTTGTTGCTAATACAAATGTCTACGAATAACACACTAAAACTAGAATATATAGAAAATATCTCTTGTATAATACTATAATGGATCAACCGTTGAATGAAAATAACAAATAATTCCGAGAATCCACGGCGGAATGTCCCCTAATAAACTCGCAATAAACGAAACAACGTGCTTTTGCGTTGATCTGAGAATGGAAGTGCTACCGCCAGCTCTTCCAATCATTGCAAACCAAACAAATGTACGACCATTACGACGTCATCGTTGTCATGGCAACTAACTAGTTGCGCTTATACTTTTGATGACTCGACGGCTCTCGAGCGATACCTCTTCCGTAAAGTTTTACACAAATGATAATGAAATTGTCACTGCTATCGGCGCGTACGCGAAAAGAAATAGACATTTTCATATGGGTTCACCTCTGTTCTATTCTTCAATAGTGGAGTTAACGGGCAATGTGCAGGTGGCGAGATTCTTGCTCTTGTTTTATGAAGCTTTGATTTTAATATTTGAAAATAATTGAATTATTACTTATTAGAGGGGCAGCGGGAAACAGATTATTTCTAAACTAAGAACATTTTATCATTGAATCTTAAACTATATTATTTTACTGATGAATGAATTAATTGCATTTCTTTAAATTACATTATCTTGAGGAAGTGGCACTTCCCCTACTTCCGCTGAATAGCCGCCACTGCCTTATGAAATTTGATGAAGCTAATCGAAATTATCATTTTGCTGTTGGTATTTTCAATGAAAACTTTCCAGAGCAACCAATGTGCAATGTGTAGAAAATATCTTGAAAATCTAATATCAGAATTTTGCATGGCAGAAATGGTAAAAGGTGCTTCAAGGTCTGAGAGGCCCAAAATTACGGAGAATGTTAGAGTACAGGTAGTAGCTTAAATGGTAAATAACCGACCACAATTGACTAAGCAGGTTGCTGAGACATGTAAGGTCTCATGTTCATCAATAAAGTACATTTTAAAAACAAGTAAATTGCATTCATACAAAGTGAAGATTTTTGCATCAATTGGTTGGGGATGAACCAGACTGACTACTTAAATTTTATGCGATTGTGACAAATCCTTATTATTTACAACACATTTGTTTTAGCGATGAGAGTACCCTTTACCTATGTGAAAAATTGATATTAAACTTATACGTATATAGGTGGATTGGACGTCGAGGACGAATAAAGTGGTCAGCTCGTTCATAGGACCTCAAATCTCTTGATTAACTTCTATGAGGCTACCTAAAATCGAAAGGTTACAAGACCGGCTTGTGGTTCGATAATGGTCTTGGTCATCGTATTGTCGATGTGTTTACATGGATAACACTTGAAACTTTCATAACGTCAGAAAAGAGTTTAAAAACGAGTTGTTTATAATTTTTTAAATAATGATTTGACCTTTTACCATTTTTTGGGTATTGTTTTTACACAACTGTTTTGGTTTTTCGATAAAAATGTTTTGAATTGAGCGTAAAAAGTGGTTCAAAATAAAGTGTCGCTTGACCCCTCTTTAGAGGGGTCTCTATGTTCTCACTGTATAATAAAAATATATGATCCTCATGGAATAGTTCCGGAAATGTTAAAAATCTTGACAGTAGTTACGATATTCAAGAATAAAAATAATTCTTTTGATCCTGAAAATTGTAGACCTGTGGCAATTTTATGTCTTGTTAAAGGTCTTTGAAAATGTTTGTGTTATTGTATTACAGGAATGATATATTGTCGGACTCAACATGGCTTTAAAGAGGGAAAATTAGCGGAAACTGAGGTGTACTATACTATATAAGGTTAGCATTTGACTTCTGTTTATCAAATTTTGCAGACGGTATAACGGTAGGCATTTATACATTCCGTAAATGTATACGGCACCTAGCACTATCCCATTGGTTGGATTTAAAATTTCAACCAATCAAACTTCGAGTGCCATATGCGTGTACGGAATGTAAATCGGTGCCATATGCACTTACGGAATCTAATAACAGTTTATTGAGCAGCATATCTTTGCGATTCAGTGGATCCTATTTAGCAAGCCTGATGGCGGCAGTAGTTCGATGCTGTGCTTCTGATACGATGCTTCGGTTTGCCTCCGAGTTCAATTTCCGTCAGTGGCAAGCGTTTTTTAATTTTTTTTAAGGGTATGTTTGTTTTTCTTTTTTTAATTCGGGGTAGTATGGATTAGTTTTGGTTAGTTTGGGTTAGTTTTAGTTAGTTTGGGTTAATTTTGTTTAGTTTGGGTTATGTTTGCTTGGTTTGGATTAGTTTGGGTTTTGGTTAGTTTTGTTTGATTGCACACCGGAGCCAGCGAAGCGAGCGAAGGGCCATGCGTGAAGTTAACAGTACTAACTACAAACGCATGTTTGAAGACGCTTGTCTTTAAAAGACACCTCTTAACCTTTCCGAACTTCTACCATACGCTTTGAAGCCTTCGGAATATATTTATACTGCAAAAGTATTTATTACATTCCGTAACTGAATACGTCACCGAATTACATTCCGTACACGATTATGGCACCCGCGCGTTGATAGGATAGAAGTTCAAATTTTGAATGGTTTGACCAATAAAAACACCGAGGTGCCATATACATTTACTGGATGTATAAATGCTAACGGTAGCGATCTCGGCAATGCGTGGAATTGATCTGAAGCGAAATATGAGACATGTAATAGAATGTTTAAAATTTGGTGTCATGTTAATAAGCTGATCATAAATTTGGGCAAAACAGTTTTTATTAACTTTTATAATAGAGAAAAGATTAATATGTATATACCTAATAATCATTAAAAGTAAACCCTAACTGTAACTGTATTTTAGGTATTGACATTAACAGAAGTCTGAATAATGGGAGGCGTTCATGAAGCATATAATTTAAACCATCTATTGGTCCTTACAACAAGGTAAGCTGATATGTGTTTTACTTTAAGTATTGCCATATCCGAGGCCATATCTATTACCAAGGTTTTGTTTATTAAAATTATTTTTTGTTCTCGGTAGTGGGTTTTGCGGTTTTTTTTTCTTGTCTACCTCTAGGTATTTTAATTTAAAAATTGTAAGATACTCGAGTTGAAATGAATCCCTTTCACGATATTATTTTGTCTTGGCTTGAAACCTCTTTCTCGCGCCGGCCGCGCCGATCTAAAGTGGAAAAGCGGCGCATTTTGGAGAGTCGACCAACGCCAAAAATAACAGCAATCTTTTGCGAAAAATTGGTGGGGCGGTTCTCGAGCGTTTCAAACTTAATTATAAACTGTAACGAAATATGTGTTAAATATAATGTTATGAAATATTTGTCTATTCCGCTCCATTTATTCTACCTATTTGTCAATGGTTTTCAATGTTTAGTATATTGATAGGCAGTTCAATGTTTAGTATATTGATAGGCAATGCTTGAATGCTTCCTTAGCTTGACGCCGTGTTTCTTACAACGGTTGTCACGTGTTTTGAACTGGCCAATGAAAAAAAAAACGTTGAATTTTAAATGGGTAGAATATACAGTTTTGAAAAATTTCATCTCATCTGGTGTTAGAACGTCGGCACGGTGAGTCGTAATAGTTTTTGATCTTAAAATATCTTATTCATTCTGCATATTTTTCAATAATCCTTTCATACTTTAAAAATATAATTAAAAATTGTTTCCAATTCAGTTAGACATATTTGCCTTTTGTATTGCATTTTTAAGTAATTGCGATTTCAACAATTCTAAATTTTTTTGGTGACCTTAAGGTTAAATACCGATTTTTTTGGTGAATAGTTGCGTTTCTTATTGGTAAAATTCGTGCAATTTGATAATGGTTTAATCCAAATTTGTCGAGAGCGGAATTATTTCATCGTTTTAAACGGTCACACACATTATTTAGATATTTTCATTTAGATTTGACGATATTGTTGGGAAGATTCGCAGAGCAGATTTTATCTTTTCCTGTAGAAGGTAGTAAATTGAATTTGTAGTAGAATTTCTCTGGGTTTTTCGTAGCAATATTGTTAGTTATAGTAAATTTTCAGACTTATTTCATTACTTTTTCAGATTATTTGTTGCTTTAAACTATAATTATTATTGCTTATCGTGTCAACGTTTGATCCATGATGTATCTGTATTCATTTGCTTATTAAAGAGATTAAGCACGTGTAAAATTACCTGGTTGATTTTTTTCTTTATCTATAAACGTAGTTCCTATCTCAAAGCGAGATAGTAATTATCTTATCTTTATCTTTGATTAATTGAGACGTAATTTACGTCCAATTATTGTTTATGTGCCAAGGGCCATCTTAATAAATTAAGTACCTATTTGGAGTCATTAGACTTGTTTAAGAGAGGTTATACCTCGTTCTTCCTTTTTTTTTTATTAAAATCTAGTGATTTTCTATTTGAAGTTGCCGAGAGCCACTGTTGGACAAGTTCCATAATTTTCTTTTAAATTTCTAATTTCAATCATTATTTTCTTTGAATTTCATATCTCTAATTAAGGAAAAGAAATACCTTGAGTAGCAGTAATTATTCATAGTGTCATTTAATCATAATTATCTATAATTTCTGCTAAACTTAAATTGTAATTTAAGTTCTGATTATGTAACCAGTGAATTCTCAAGTTGTTGGTTAAAACCTTGTATATCAGACTGAGGTCCGTCCATAGGATACTCTTTTGTATAATTATAATTAGCAGTGTACACCGGTCTAAGACATCCAATTCTTTTTTTCATGTAAACGTTCAACGTTCCTACAAGACAACAGTCATGCAGATCATTGTGGTGACAGTCGATCCGATAGCAGGCACGTGCAGACAACTGGGAACCATTCCTGGAATGACTGGTAAGCCCTGGACACACCTATAGCTAGGAAGCTGAGGTACAGGCAGTTGAAGTTTCCAGAGGAGGTCCCAAACGATCACGTGGTTTGCGGAAAATACAAGAACAGTTGGGAACGTAGGTAACGCGTTGCTTATATGAAAGAATTGCAAAGACCTAGATTTTATTTATTTTAAATTTGTCAAACACCAAAGCTAACTTCATTTTCATCATTTTGGTAAATCAAATTCTCAGTAATCAATTGCATTTGATTGCATTTGTAATCTAATTTTAAGTCAATTCTCATTTTTACCATTTTTGTTAACTAAATTCTGAGTAATCAATTGTATTTGATTGCATTTGTAATCTAATTTTAAGTAAATTTTCATCTTATGTTCATAACTGCAGTGCACATGGTACCATAAGTTGTAATTTAACCATATAGTTAATATATAGTTGTTTTTAATTTACTTTTTTTGATTTATCGTAAGTGGCGCCATATAAATTTTAAATCACCAAAGGAAATCGTTCAATCCACGCCTTCAAATAAACTAAATAAATTAACTTTTGCTCTATTCTTACAAATTGGTGAATGAGCCAAATAATAAGTTATAAGTACGACTGAGCTAGAAATTCATCACAAAGTGGGCAACACTAATTAGTTACAAAGTAGCGCCCAACTAATTAATTAAAATAATTAAATATCTTTTTGTTATAAAACGGCTTTGCGGAAGTTTATATAAACAGAGTTTGAATTTCTAGCCGTGCATTTTATTGGGTAAAGCAGAAAATTCATGGTGCTGAAATGACGTTACCCGGACCACATCATAAGGCTTCAGAGTTGCGCACACATCACATTGTTGACAAACACCGTATATTCATGGTCCAGAGAATTGCTTTCAGTTGGTCTCGTAGCGCAGTGGTCAGATGCAGTACTTGTAATTCGACAGACCGGATTCAGTTCCCGTCCATGCTTTTTTTAAGGTTATTCTTGTTAATTTTTTGAAATTTGAGTTAGTTTGGGTTTGTTTTGTTTGGTTGCACCCCGGACCGAGCGGAGGGTATTGCATGAAGTGAAAACTACGTTGGGGTTTGGAACCTTCGGCAACATGCACTAAAACAGAGTTTTATCCACAATACCGAAACAGAATATTTGCACT
>MU192174.1:0-15147 GCA_016904865.1 Pissodes strobi
ATGAATAATTTTTTCGTTGGCTACATTAGGAATGAAGGAACGATTCATCTACTTTTTTTCAAGGGCATCAGTGCTGCTATTTGGTCATTGATCAAAATGAGCACAATCCTGCAAAATTTCAAAAAAACATTTCGACGCATCAAAATCAAGCAAATTTTTATTTATTCCCACTGATGGCCTCAGATAATTAATTTCCAGCTTGAAGACAAAATATCACAAATTCGTTTCGAAAACACGGACGACACTCCGAAGCAGGAAGACGACAATCCAAAATTAACCCGTGGGCGGGGGTCCCGGTATATTTTCTTTTGCTCTCCTTTTAGCTTTCTGTTTTCACTCTCGCAAATGACACTTTTACGTTATAATTGAAAAGGATGCGTCTGGAAAGCGTTGCGTATATACACCGAAGCCGAATTATTAGGAAATATAAGCACGGTGAACTAACTACAAAGGTGTTCATCAATTTAATGGGATGCCTAAAATAGAAGCAAAATAATGGGAATATCAGAATTTCTTTATCGCCCCCAATATAACATAATATATTTATATCTACCAATCTATTCAGCACCACCCTCACCTTTCCATTTCTCCCTATTAAGTATAGACTAGACTAGATGATGATGATAATTTCATCTTATTACATAATTTATATCATATACCATTTCATTATTTTATGGCCTCATTAAACTATTTTTTCCCTTCAGCTTTATACTTATCATCTTGTGGGAGGGTTATGTATTTTTAATGTAGTAAAATATTCAAGATTTAATTTTTAAAAGCCTTACCCGAGAATAAAGGAACAAATGTTGATGATTCATCATGACCGCAACCAAAACAGATTGAAAAACAGATCATTTAATTTTTACAATTTTCGACGAGAATAAATATGAACATATACCTACCGGTTTCAAAAAGCCAATCTGCTATTTTGATATAATTTTATTAAATATTTTATTTAATTTCTGATAATCAAATTACAAAACATAATTATCAAACAAAATCTAAAGATCGTTCAGACCTTAGATATTAAAACGAAATCATCTTCATCTTACTAACCCGTATCTATGCTATTTTAAAGAACGATGAACTAAATCATCGATCCAATACCAACAACCAGTAACAAACTAATTAAGACCTTAACTAATCTTCTTCACTTCAGATTTTCAACCAGAGGCCTATCTCTCCCTTCTAGACCCTCACTAAATCACTAAATAACTCAGAAGCAGCAGATGTATTATGGTCGAGGCAACTTACCTGAAATGGTATGTTGACTATCGGAATTGCATCATTTAATACAAAATTTAAATATTTTGAATTTACTGCTAACAGCTAAACACCTATGAATCTGCTGATGAGATAACCCAAGTCATCCTAGCTAGTATGGAAGCTTTCATCTCCTCTTCTATGAAACGTCGAGATCAGACAGCCAAAAATCGAAATATATTCATCACGACTAGAAGCAGTGTACCTAAGCAGACCATTGACGAGAGCAATAAGGAGGGATATTACGAGCAGATCAAGAACAAGCTTCTCAACTATCTTAACGGATCAACATCCTTTTGATCAGTTGCCAAAGCTGTCAATCAGGGTTTCTCAGAGATGTCAATCCCACCACTGGTCAAAGATGATGGCTCAATAGCGGAAACAGCCAAAGAAAGAGCAACAACATTCTTGCCGAAATGTTTGCATCAAATTCTACCCTAGATCTTCAAGGAACGACTCCCCCAACTATCCCGAAAGTGAATTCCTCAAGCCCATGCCTAGTATTTCGTCAACGCGAAGTAAAACGAATACTCAAAAGCCTAGACACTAACAAGGCCTTAGGACCGGCTGGCGCTCCCGCAATAGCGCTTAAGAAATGCAGTGATGAACTAACAGCTCCACTATGCAGGCTTTTCTCCCTATTACACAGAACTGCATTCTTTCCCTCTAGCTGGAAATGCGCTCAGATGCAACCAATCTCGAAGAAAGGTAAAAAAAACTATTCCAAATAACTACTGTCCAACTGCCTTAGTTCCCATCATGTCCAAAGTCATGGAGAAATTGATCAACGAACAGCTCTTAAAATATCTCGAATCGGCAGACACCACAAGCGTTCGCCAGTATGGCTTCCACAAGATCAACGGGAGATCTCCTGACTTACGTGACATATCTGTGGACCAAAACCATCGAGAGCTACGGCGAATATCGTGCAGTGGCTCTCGAAATATCCAAAGCATTTGACAGCGTGTGGCATGACGGATTGTTAAGCAAATTAACAGCATACGGACTACCACCAACACTGCTTCTATGGCTTTCCAATTTCTTAAGGGATCGAAGCATCCGAGTTGCTATTGGTGGACATATATCGGAGGAATTTAAAATCAATGCCGGAGTTTCTTTATGTTCCTACTCTGTATCAACGATCTCTTAGACAGGACAAACAATTCTATTTACAGCTTTGCAGACGACCGCACTCTTATATCTTCATTCACGTCGCGGACTCCAATGACCTCTGCTCGTTCCCAACGCGAGCAAAAAAAACCGATTGCTGCCATCAATGAGGATATGAACTCCATCGTGGAATGTGGTGAGGAAAATAATGTCTAGTTTAATGCAGGAAAGACTCAAGCAGATGTCTTCTCAAAAAAAGCAAACACCGCAAGACCTTACTTATCCATGACAGGACAATCAATCAATCAAAAAGTAGCTTTATTGTCTAAACGAAATGGTTGTTGACAAAGCCATACTAAATAGGAATATTGAAACCTAAATTTAAATATAAAACCCATCATAAATATAAAACAAAACAGCTGGTGAAACTTTGAAAAAATACGAAAATTATAAAACAAAAAACATTAAAATCACAACGAAATACTAATGTCTGTATACACCAGCGAAACTAGAACAATTAAAATATATAAATAAAAAAGAACAGAAAAAAAAGGGAGAATAAAATGGATATAACATCAGGTAAGAAGATACTACTCATCTAGTGTGTAGTATAGTTAGTTTAGTGACTAGCAGCATTTTTAACGCCCTATTAAATCTAATATTGCACCTTATTGTTCTTATTCTAAGGGGTAGGTGATTAAAGATCTTCTTACCCATAAAAATAAAAGATTTTCTGACTAGCTCTGAGTGTGGAATAGGCAACCGGAGGGTGTCAGTCGATCTAGTTCCAAAAGAACTACCCGGAACTATCTCTAACCCATCATGCTTAGCAAAAACGATACTTGCCGTCCGCAAGATGTAAAGGGAGTAAAGTGTCAACATTTTGTTTTTCACGAAAAGTGGACGGCAAGACTCGCGGTGCCCCACTCCACATACGAACCGCTCTCTTCTGCAAGACAAAGACCGAGTCAAAAAGATACCGGGTACATGATCCCCAAAAAAAATGCAATAGACCAGGTGGGACTCGACAAGGGCATGGTAGGCACTCTTTGCTATTTGAAAATCCAAACTCCTCGCCATAACTCTAAGCGCATAAGAACCAGTGGACACCCTAGTGTGGACCTCATTTATGTGTTCTTGGAATTTAAGGTCACCATCAATTGTCAATCCCAAAAATTTATTTGAACTCTGTGCGACGACAAGTTCATCGTTTATAGAAATGTCATCCATTAAACATCTAAAACTCAAAATACTTGTTTTCAGCGCATTAAAGCAGAGGCCGTTTGCGTCGCACCAATCCTTAACCCTGGCCAAATCATCGTCCAAGGCCAATCTCAGCTGTTCCACATCCCTTTCACGCCATATAATGCTGGTGTCATCGGCAAACATATAGTTACCTCGCCCTTTACCGACAATAGAGGCAGGTCAGTAACATATATGAGAAAGAGTAATGGTTCCAGGACAGAACCCAGGGGAACCCCAGAAGAAATCGGTAGCGCACCCGAGCAATGTCCCGCAAATCTGACCCTCTGAGTTTAGTCCGGTGTAAAGAAGGTGAAGAAGATCAAAAATGACATCACCCGTACCCCACGATTCCCGGAAGCCAAACTGCCTAGGACTCAAAGGGCAAAGTCTATTCAAAAATAGTCATTCTCTCCCTCACCAGCCTTTTAACGATCTTTGACAAGGTAGGCAGAAGCGCTATTGGACAAAAATTGGACGGGCTATTGTGGTCACCGCAACCCCGCAGTCACAATTACGGCCTGCTTAAGACAATCAGGAAACAAATCCGTTGAAAATGAGTCGTTTATTGACTCAGCTAGGACTTCCAGAGCCTTGGTTGGAAGAGCGGGAAAAATCCTCAGAGAGCTGGTCCCATCCTGAAGAAGTCCTATTCCTGATCCTTCCAATAATACTTTTGACCTCGAGTATATTTGTAGGACCAAAAAAGAAAGTCTCGGCAACATTTATATCCCTCATGAAGTGTTCGGGCTCATACACGGCTGAAATACTGTTGAAACGTGTAGGTTGATCGACATGCATAATCAAACCAAAAGACTGCAAAAGATTGCACAAAGATATTGTGCGGGCATTAACTCGGTCCCTAAAGTCTGTGTTAAAATCGCCAGACACCACCAAAGCTCCACTCACCGAGACACCCGCCAACAGAGACTCCAATCCCACCAAAAAACGGTCAAAATTCCCAGAAGGCGACCTATAAATTCCCAGCACACAAAGGTTAATCTTTTTACAATATGCCATGGAGAATTCAATGACTTTTTCTTCAATAAGGTAGTCAAATTTGTTAACTGACTCAAGAAACACGGCGGACAAACACTGACTCTGGCCTCATCCATAAGCTTGCTGGGCATCAACGGAGAAAACAAGATGTATTGGCGTAATCACGTTACCAAAATCGCCAAGGCAGCAGCACAAAAGGTATGAGCACTATATAGAGCAAAAAAGTTGTATACACCTCATCAGCTCTTATTGATCTATAAGGCTCGACACCCAAACACTTGCTCAAGATATTAGACTCCATACAGAGGAGAGCAGTCCGTCTTGAGGATGACCCAGAGTTGACTAAAGACCTTGATAGCTTTGAACATCGAAGAAAAGTGGCGGACCTATCTCTTTACTATCGGTACTACTACGGAAGGTGTGCGAACGAGCTGGCACTTATGATTCCGCCCAGAGTTGTACCAAATAGAAACACGGGTCACATACGATTGAGTTGCGAACACCTAGGATGTCGCTGTTGCGGGACTCCCTTTTTCTTTTGTAGGTGTGCCGAACATAAAACAAAAAAGCTTCATTACTGACACTACTGCTATTATTTACATGCCACAAAATGTCAATTTTGTTTTGGGACCAAATTATATTTAGGTACTACGATACTAAAGCTCTTCAGTCGTAGCCGAAGAAGAAGGAAGTGCCATGATCCCCAATACAAAATATTAAAAGGAAGATTGGGTGGAATATCTTCGCCGCCAAGTTCTTGAATCTACTTCGTCCAGAGATAAATAATTTTTCGAAATAACCCAACTCATGAAAACTTAAATAATGCGAGTAATTTTTGTGTTCTGTATTTTGAAATTACTTGCCCCAACTTCGGACACAAACTTTGAAAAGTGTCTAAATTCTCCGAACCTGACCGATTTTCCCATCGTTATAAATGAGATTTCAGCCAAATAAATCTACTAACTTACCACAAAAACCATACGTATTGATATGCTAAAAGTAAAAATTTTACCTGGAAATCGTGCCATAAAATTCACCAGAGACTGCCTCTAATCACCAAAAATGTCCACATTTTCCGATTATAACCAATTTTTCCTGATTGAAACCGTTTTCAATGATATTTCAGGCAACTAAATTACATATTCTAACCTAAACGTCATCGTCATGTCCAGATATTGGAAGACGTATTCGGTCACATACTATAATGCATCAGACTCATAAAATTGTCGAAATATTGGAAACTTTGGAAATTTTTTGTGATTTTCTCGTATTTTCCGATCTCGTACAAAAAATTGTTACCGAACTCTCTCATAGCAGAGATCACGAGCTATACGAATCTGCGATTGATTTCTTGAAAACAGCTATGCGTTGCCTGGCACGTTTGCTTACAGGGACTTTTCAAATTGAAAATCAAAATAATCACCAACTCGGCATTTTTAATCGGATCGACGCGATTTTTTGGTATCTCTGCTGTACGAAAGTTTGGTTGCTCCAGATTAATCGGTGTTACAGTAATAAAATATTAAGTAAAGACATGTCGTGTCAAAACCCGAAATTCGAAAAAATTAAATTCAACTAGCTCAATCAATCAAAGGCATCATAACTTCCAAAGTGTCTTTTAACTTTATACTATAAAAAAAAAAACAAAAATTTGAGTAGGAAAATAAAAACAGAGAAGCATTTAGTAAGTTTTTCTCCTAGAAAATTCCTATCGAACTGTTGTCTCAGTGTTTTTTCGGCGCTAGAACGACTCAAATATACACCCTCAAAAAATACTCGCCATTTTCCGATTTTCGACTTTACCTGAATGACCGTGATATATTCGAGCGTGACGGCTCAGTCTTATTCACTATCCAGGAAACTGTGTTGAACGCGTCTAAACAAGTTTTCATTTCAAAAAGCTAATTGAAAATCGAAGTGGTCAGGCTGATCTCGTGACTTGACACTTCTTTACTTCTTGCCATTTAAAGGAAGCCGTATATGCTGAGAAGCCAATTATTACTTTGGAAATAGATCATGCATGTCGTGAAATCTTCCGGAAGTCATAAACCTTTTGAAAAGGGACGAGTGATGTCAAGCAGGAACAGTTCGTTAGTGTGAGCATCTTTTATAAGATACACATATTATAATACAGTAATATGATTTTGGGTTTGAATTCTCACCCAATTCCCAATTACTGGGAACAATTCGAAACCGGAATGAAATTCGAAAAAGAAAAACACCTTCAATTTGGAAAAATTATTTTTTTTTTGTTTTTTTTTTTGGTATTTATATAGGATACTACAATTCATTTTATCATCATCAGCCTCCGAACGGAACTGGTCCACGTTTCAATTCATTCACTCGAAAAAAGAAATAGATTTTTACGTAAAACAGTGGAAAAATGCATTGAAATTAGAAGCAACCTTTACCTTCTAAATCATAAATATTCCATCAGCAGGATTGCCTGTATTGCCGACAAACAGGATCTACTTCCTTAGACATCGACTTATAATGATGGCCAATTCATTTGCCAATGAAATGTTCCAAATACAAATCGTCCTAATAAAGATTCTTCTGATTTTGAAGATGATCGTAGTTTTGATAATAATACTGATGAAGCAATTGTGTCTTCAGAATCTGAGTAACTCTAGGTTTTGTTCTGATAATCTTATAATCTCTGCGTTTTGTTTTTCATTTTTATATGATATAAAGGTTGTTCTGGATTTTCTTAATAAGAGGTTTATTTAAACAGATTTATGTTTTTAATTATTATCTGATTTTTTCTTTGTGTGCAAATATCATAGTTTTTTGCTCCTTTTTATTTATTTTCAAGTATGATTTGTGTTTTGTCAAAGTTGTCTTTGATAGGCTTTCTGAACATGATCGTGATTTCGATAACACTCTATTTTTTTTATAATCTTTGTGTTTTGTGTTTAGTTTTTTGAATGATATAAAAGATGTTCTGTTTTTCTTAGTAATAAGTTTATTTTTTAAAATATTATCTGATTTTTGTTTTGTGTGAGAATATGATAGTTTTATGATATTTTTTCATTTACTTTGCAAAAATGATTTGCTTTTTGTCAAAATTGTGTTTGTTAGAGTTTCCTATTTAGAAGTTCCTATCTACCATTTGTTTTTTGTTTGTTTGCTACAGTTCTGTTTTTTTGTATAAAATTTGTGAAAAAAATAAAATTAAATGTTTTCCATATTTGGGTACTTTTAAAGATCTCTCGAAAAAAAGGGTTGTGATTTGATTCTGAAAATGATCGTAATTTTGATAACACTGATGACGAAACTGTCTTGACAGAATTTGACTAACTTTAGTTTTTTTTTATAATCTTTGTGTTTTGTATTTAATTTTTTGTATGATATAAAAGTTGTTGTGTTTTTCTTAGTACTATGTTTATTTAAACCGATTTTTTTTTTAAATACACTGCGTCGCAAAATTAACCCATAATTTTAATAATAAAAAAATTGACCCCATATAAAATATTTCAAACCAACGCCAATGGATCTAAATTATTTCTTTATGATATGTTTTCAATGTTTTCAGTCACTGCTTATGTGTGGAATAGATAAAAAGCAGTATTTGTCAGGAATATTGAAAAAATTGCAAATAAACAAAATATTTATTTCTGAATTTGTAAAAAAAAACTTAATTTAATAACGTGTATTGCCACCCCTTGCCCTTATTATTGCTTCACATCTTCTAGGCAAGCTTAAAAATCAGGTTTCTGATTGTATCCTGATCCATCTGATCCCATATTTCCGTCAGTCTTAATGAAAGCTCATTTAGGTTCCCAGGTGGAGGCAGTAAGGCTCTAATACCAAGTGTTCAATGGGCTTAATGTCAGGACTTCTTGCTGACCATGGTAGAGTTAAAATTTCCACTTCCTGGAGGTAATTTTGTACAATTCTATCCACGTGCGGGCGTGCATTAATAGAAAATCCTGTCCAACAAAGGGGGCATAATGAGATCACATGTGGTTCTAAAATGTCTGTTATGTATCGATCAGCTGTCAGACGATCTCCCTAAATCATAACGGTCTTCGTGCGGGCCTCCAAACTAATGTCACCCCACATCATAACAGACCCACCCCCCACCCCCCCATGGCTTACTGTTCCGACAATGTTGCACTGGGCACAAAGAGACAAAATCTTGACTCATCGCTAAACAATACATTGGCTCACGGTCTACCCAGTTTTGGTGTTCTTGGGCAAACTGAAGACGCTACCTTCGATGGTCTGCGGTTCGAAGGGGACCAGTTGCGGCTCGATAGGGAGTAACTCCGACTTCTGCCAACCTTCTTCGCACTGTATCTTGACTAATACGGTAATTATACCTACGGGAAAATTCTTGCAGCAGTGCAGTGCTTGTAACAAATCGATTTCGTAATGCCTACAATCGCAAAAATCTATCTTGATTATTTGTTGTCACCCTATGGCGTCCTTGTCCAGGTATTTTTTGATTACTTTTGGTCTCCCAAAATCGTGCCAATGCTCTGGATACAGTAGATTGTGTCACTCCAAGTCGAAGTGCAACTTGAACTTGTGGCCAGCTTTCTTCCACAAGTGCTATGGTAGCAGCAGCACATTTCTCAGGCGAAAGATTTCTGCTCTGACGGGCGTTTTGGGCCATTTTAGCATTATGAAAGTTGAACGTTGCCAATACAAGCGTACAAGCACACCTAACGCATAGAAAAAGCAATATTTCAATTGTATGGAATTTTGTTTACTTACCAGTTTTTCAGTATTGTAAGCAAATACTGATTTTTATCTACTCGACACATAAACGGAGTCTTAAAACATTGAAAAGATATCAGAACGACATAATTTAGATCCATTGGCGTCGATTTGAAAATTTTTATAAGGTAAATTTTTCAGTTTTAAAAATTATGCGTTAATTTTGCGGCGCAATGTATTATCTGCTTCTTGTTTTGTGTGAGAATATGACGTTTTTTTTTTTTAATTTACTTTATCGAATTTGTCTGTTAAGAGTTTCCTATTCAGAATTCCTATTTACCTTTTGCTTTTTGTTTGTTTGCTACAGTTCTATTCTTTGTTCCTTCAGAATCTGACTAACTCTAGTTTTTTTATAATCTTTGTGTTTTGCGCTTAATTTCTTGTTCTGTAAGATATTTGAACAATTTATTTTATTTAAATATTATTTGATTTTTGTTTTCCATATTATATTGACAATATATTCAAAACTTCCGGAAATTTTACAACACTAATCACGATAATCGCCGGTTTTGAATCTGGAAGATCCAATACTCCCTGACAAAGAGGCATATTAAAAATATAAATACGAAGCTCACGTTCATACAATAATTATTTAAGTAATAAATTTGGCAAAGATTCACAACCTCTAATCACTGGTAGAAATCCCTTTCTAAATCTAGCTTGTTTTCGTATCTAATACTCATCTTTACTCCAGCTATCATTAATATTCTTTTTCTGCAGTATTTTATTCCTAATGATTTTGTTATTTTAGTGATTTACAATTATTACAACCTACTTACGAATTTAAATTTGTATTGTACTTAGATAATCTGTATTTTGTGTTTAATAAAGGCAATGCAATATTCTTTTTCTTGTAAAATCGCTTTTTTATTGCCCGAGTTCGGAAAATTAAATTGAGGAGGATCAGTTTTATAAACAATAAAAAAACATATTAATGAATTTATTGTCGTGCGCCACAGGAACATAATACTTAATAAGGTGCATACGAGGCACAGCTAAAAATAACTCTGAAACCAGCATCTAATTGGCTTAACGAATAAGTCCTTGTTGACGAATAAACATTTAGTTGAGAAAACAATAAAAAGCGCCCCCTAGAGGACGCCCTATTTCGACTTAATTTGGTATTTTTATAAAAATAGATGAATTATTCGGTTTGGCCCTTGAACGACCAAGAATCCAGGTAGAAATAGAATATATTATGTGGGGATATTAATTGCTTTTTACTTTTCGGAAAATGCCAGTCATGTCTAGTGAGGGTTTTAGAAAGATCGTATATTAATAATTAATCTTCACGGGAACAGGGCATTGAATTCTAAATCGATCAACAAATGAATTTAGGCACCCTCCTTTTCATCAAAGGTTCAACAACCTATCACCTTTTATTTTCGAAAGCTTTCTTCTCTTAAATAAGAAATTTTATTAGCTTTAACGGACAGAAAGCTTATTTTTTCCAAGGTTACTATGACTATCTTATACAGGTTGACTAAGTCAAGTCACAAATTCGACAAAGATCCAACATACATCAAATCTTCAAAAGAGAGAACTTATTTTTTGGAGCTATTAAGATGTAATACTTGGGTATTACATGAAAATGGAAAACATAGGTATGTATAGAGCTTTGTGACCGGGAAGGTTAAAATACATTCGTCCCCTTTTCAAATAAACACCTCGTATTAATAAAGCGTATTATTAGGAGTAATAACGATAGCTACAATTAGGAAATTTTCCCACGTAACATAGAAACGAAACATACATTTTCCTAAAAAATAATAAATAAACTTAGAAATAAACAAAACTATCATCGTGTAAACACACCAATTATTATTACTCAGTTTACAGAAGGGTTCTTAAACAGATTTCCTTATTTTTATTCAGATAAACAAAGAGGTTAGTCGATTATAAACATTCGTACGTATGGGTGCAACCTGTCTAGGTTAAAAATAGTGCGGAAAGGCCATCGAATGAAGTATTAAATGTCAGTCGGAGGCTCTAAATGTAAAAATGTTGGCTCGTAAACCGAACTTTGAGTAGTAAATTGTGCGTATAGCGAGGTGCACGAGCTACAAAACGTGTCTAAACTTTTTAGGCAGCGCATATTATTGGACAATTTTGCACGTTTTTCTAAGATACAGGGTGATTAAATCTAAATTTTGTTTTGGCTGTCCCCAGTTATTTTACACGATTTAAAAAATAATCCATTCAAATTAGACTGAGATTAAAAGGCTGATAGCCTTGAAGTAACATTTTGATAAACATCATCAAATCAAAACAATAAAATAATAATCATTATCGGCGAAACAAAAAAATACTGGTAGAAGTTACAGGGATCACAAAGTCACAGAATTATATGACACCCAGTAGAATATTTCGAATGACACTAATAATATTTGATAGCACGAAAAGCATCCCGGAAATAAAGCCTCCAAAAATCATCTGTAATATTATGAGTGATCAACTAATCATAAAAAAGAGTTACTTATGCAGGGATCGAAACATCCGAGTTGATATTGATGGGCATCTCTCGGAGGAATTTAAAATCAATGCCGGTGTCCCTCAAGGGTGTATATTATCTCCCACACTGTTCCTGCTCTATATCAACGATTTCTTAGACAGGACAAATAATTTTATTTACAGCTTTGCAGACGACAGCTCTCTTACATCCTCATTCATGTCGCAGACTCCAATGACCGCTGCTCGTTCCTAACGCGAGCGAGATAATCAGATTGCTACCATCAATGAGGACATAAACTCCATCGTGGAATGGGGCGAGGAAAGCAATGTCCAGTTTAACGCAGGAAAGACTCAAGCAGCTGTCTTCTCAAAACACGCCGCAAGACCTATCTTATCAATGACAGGACAAACACTGACCATAAGCTTGCTGGGCATCAACGTAGAAAACAACATGTCTTAGCGTCATCACGTCACCAAAATCGCCAAGGCGGCAGCACAAAAGCTAGGAGCACTCTATAGAGTAAAAAAGTTGTATACACCTCATCAACTCTTACTGCTCTATAAGGAGGCCCCAGTAACACCATCTCTGGAATACTGTTCCCATGTGTGGAGATCGACACCCAAACACTTGCTCAAGATATTGGACTCCATACAGAGGAGAGCAGTACGTGTTGTCGATGACCCGGAGATGACTAGAGACCTTGATAACTTTGAACATCGCAGAAAAGTGGCGGACCTATCTCTTTACTATCGATACTACTACGGAAGGTGTTCGAACAAGCTGGCACTTATGATTCCACCAGAGTTATGCCAAACAAAAACATCGGTCAGCACATGCTGCTCATCAACATACGATTCAGTTGCGAACATCTAGGACGTCGCTGTTACGGGACTCCGTTATCTGGAGGACTACCTCGCTCTGGAATGGACTTCGGGTCTTTCCCGAAAACTACAGCCTACAGCGCTTCAAGTCCAACGTCCACGTCTTCTCCGCACACGCCCCGCTCGTTGAGCGGTATGGGATTTTCCTTTTGTGTGTGCCGAACATAAATATAAAAGAATAAATAAAGTAATAATTAATTTTGAAAATAAAATGCTTTCAAAAACGTATAGGTTATTTGACGAAAGGTTTCCCGAGAAAGCTAGGAAAACAGTGAGAGATATTTTAACAAATTCTCTGCAGTACGGTTAATTCCGCAAACCACTACAAAGAATAAAGCCAGTAACCAATGAAGACTGCGGTTGGGTTTCTTCCATAATGATCCAATTCAATTAGTAGAATTTTGAGCAACCAAGGAATGAAATCAATTAGGTATCATCTTTATCACCGATTGCACAATAGAGATGCAGAAAGACGTGTTAATTTCTGTGAATTCATTTTAACTAAGTTGCAACATTTTTTTAGTAATACTATTTGGCGCGATGAATGCGGAGGGTTTATGTCCGATGGTATGTTTAACAGGCATAACGAGCATTATTAAGCAGAAGTGGCCAAAGGAAGTGGAAATTTAACGTTTGACATGGAGTTTTAAAGTAAACGATAATTGAACCCTTTATTTATGAAGAAAATTTTGCTAGCGCATAGAACAACGTGTCAATAGCAACTTGGCTACTTTCCTAGCAATGGTTTCCTTGGCTGTCTTTAGTGAAATTTGGTGCACGAGCTCATAATTATGGTAGGGCATAATATGACGAATTATTGAAGTGAAACTTTTTTAGCGAGGGCTGTGGCGAGGATAAGTCAGAAATAATGCTGATCAAAGTGAATCGCTTATCAAAGTGAAACGCCCCTTAAATTAAGCATGTTCCAGTATAGGTAGAGAGTTGAAATTTTCAGGACATGTATGTAGCACGGGTAAAATGATGGACGAAAACTGGGGGCTACCTTAGACCATACGTGGAGGACCGGGGCTCTAATTAAAGAGGGGATTTTGAAAAAAAAAACGTTTTTTTGCCGATATCTCTACAACCGAGTCTCAGATCGAATATGTGACAAGCGATGACCCCATGAGGGAATTATATCCCCACCCCCCTCTCCCGGATGCACATTTACATACTATACTACGGTACAGAGCCTCATAGAGCGCGTCGGGTCTGCACCGCAGTATAGTATGTAGTTGAAAAATGCGCTTATTTTCCACTACATACTATACAACGTTACAGAGCCTTAGAAACAAAAACGCGTATTTATAATGCTATTAATATTGCTTGGTGCTATAAAATTAGTAGTAAAACATTTAATTATTGTAATTATTTATATTAATATTGACTTTCGTTTCATTTTCGTTGGCGATTTGGATATACAAGATAGAGGGTGCTTAAATTAATGTATATGAAGCTTAAAAAGCTACTAGAAAATGCGGAAACGAATAATGCTGTAAAGGTGTGTTGTATTTTAATACCTTTTAATAGTGCTTTGCAAGATTCATTTTATTAGAAAAATAAAAGAGATGTTACTATTCATATAAAACAAATATTTATAAAAAAATAAACATAGGTACCCTAAAACGAGTTAAAACTTTTAGTGAGATTTTGCGTTTTGGCGATTGCAGTGAACAGCTTCATTTAGTGACCTTGGAGCCTTACGTCTTCGGATGATTTTTTCATTTTTCGCTGCCTTCCTGCCAGATTTCTTTTCGATCCAGATACCATTCCAGGTCTTTGTGTTCTTCGACTCATTGATGTAGGTTGTACCTTAATTATTCTTCCACGGCGAATACTTTCCATAGTGCTGAATAAGTTTAACAGCTCCCATGAGGTTTTTATTTTTTCTAAGGTTTTGTTTCACCACCATATTTGTTGTTTCAGGCGTTGAGTCCATTTTGACCATTTGTACAAGATTTGTTCTACCGCAACTTCTTTTTTCTTAAAATCATCTGACTGTGAAAATGATGAAGGCAAATTAGGAACCATTTCTTGTTGAAAAAAGTTAACTATGTTGGGGTTTGGAACCTTCGGCAACATGCACTAAAACGTAGTTGTATCCACAATACCGAAACAGAATTATTGCACTCGACGCGCGTTTCGCTAACCACGTTAGCATCATCAGGAGATGATTAATCATCCCCTGATGATGCTAACATGGTTAGCGAAACGCTCGTCGAGTGTAATAATTCGGTTTCGGTATTGTGGATAAAACTCCGTTTTAGTTAGAAAAAAGTTAAGTGTATCACATTGTTCTTTATTGCTACTCTCATTTGTTATCACTTCTATGTTAGAAGTATCCCTCATATCTTCAAAAAACATGTCATCAATGTTTTCCCCTATGTCTAATTTAGCTATTTTTTTTCTATCAGAAGTAGATAATAGAGGAGTGCAGTTTAAATTAAGAATATTATAGCTTTCTTCAACTGCGCA
>MU192174.1:15247-30777 GCA_016904865.1 Pissodes strobi
CCCCCCCCCCCCCCCCCCTTGTTCAGCAACACAGTCGCACATTTCTATTTTGGTATCTACTGTATACAAAAGATCTTTTTTCTACAGCCGCGCGCAAAATAACTAATTACTAAATTGAAATGAAATCGCAAAATCGACGAATGTCGTGGATCCTTATTTTGCGCTCTAGCGCGAACATGGAAAAGAAAAATCTCACTTTTTCCGTCGAGTGTGCTATGAATGGTCATGGAAACCGAAGATAAATAAATGACAGTCGTGCGTTTGTTACAGTTTGTTGCTGGCAATCCTTTTCTAAATATGCCCGAAGCCCGAATATATTATGTCAAAGCTGACAGTCATTTGCAAATTTCAGAATAAGTATAGAGAAAAATGTGGATTTAATTTTGAAAAATGCGGCTGTAGAAAAAGTTATGTGTGTTTTTCGAGCGCAAAGTAAGATTGCCGTTTTCGAAAGATTACTGCGCTCCGCTACGCGTCGCGCAGTAACATTCTTTCTCAAGCGGCAATTTATTACTTTGCGCTCTAAATACACAAATAACTATTTCATCTTCTGATGAAACTAAAAATTGGGAATGTGTTATTTTGTTTACTATTAGATTTTTTGCTTTAGATTCTAACTAAGAGTATATTAAATCATTTTTGGTTTTTCTAAAATTTGCAAATAAAATAAGTCTTCGTTTATGATAATTTTCAAATGCATTGCATATAAAATCTATCAGCGCGCAAGCGTTGAAAGCCTTACAGCGTTGCAAAACCAGATCCTTGAAAATTCTAATTGATGATTCGCAATAAATATTCGTATTATTGCCCCCTTGTTAACACATTCGATCTGAATGTATGAGCCCATTCGGTTTTTCGTTTACAAAAAATATTAAAGTATTTTAAAAGGTTTGGATATTTTTTAAGTAAATTGTCACTTATAAATGAAGAGTATTCATCTTCAAATTCTTGGTCTGCTATGGAATAAAGGATTACTTAAAATTTCCTCATTATTTAAGGCCTACCATTTTTTTCAATTTTGTGGTCAGCGTTCCAAAGCCTTCGCCAGACAGCCTGGCACACATGAAACATACAGAGGAGAAGTTTAGTATCAGGAAATAAAACGGACAAAGCATTTCTCTCTGCATCCGAATCATCGGTCATTATATCTGTAGGAAAACCTTTCTTGCCAAAACCATTCCTACCCAAGGTTCTTTTTAGCAAACTGAATGCCAAAGTATAGTTTGCTTCACTTTGTTCACTGTGCAGAATCACTCCTAGAGGAACGGCTCCAATTTTATGGGCTGCAAATAAAAATGTAATGCAAGAGTTCATTTGGTCGCATGAACCACTGCTATCAATGAAAACCATGCTTTGAGAGAATTCGCTTTCAAGAACCCTTAGCATGATTGGCGTCAATACTACAATTATAAGCGGATCTTCATTTATTTCGATTTTGAATCCCATATCATCATGCTTTTTAAATTTTTTCTTTAAAACATTAATCATGCTTAAATGGTCTCGGCTACCAAAATTCGCTTCTCTAAAAAATATATATTCTAGAATACATGTATTTTCAAAAGAAAGGAACGTAACCAAACTATTAATTTTTATAGTCTTTTTTTTAAATAAAAATTATTTTCTTATTCTCTCACTAGTTTCTAACAAAAATGAAAATTCAGATAAATTTATCTGCATTTTCTTAATTGTTAAAGATGCATGGGAAATGCAAATAAATTTAATTTATTTTTTTAAGCATAAACCGTTAGTCGGACGGAAAAAACCGAGGTCATCTTTATTAGAAACTAGTGAGAGATTAAGAAAATAATTTTTATTTTAAAAATAGCAGTGACGTACCGTTTTTATACCCGAATAAAAGTAGGTAATTTTTCGCTTTCAACAATCTCAAAAACAAAGTATTTTTCGGCCACATGTTTATTAACCAAACTAAGGTCATTTTTTAATATTCTATTTATCCTAGAAATTAGCGGAACGTTTTTGGAACACCATGTACAGGGTGTACATACGAGAATGCATATAGGCTATTTTTCTTGATTTTGGATATACACAAAAATGGATATATACAATATGTTTGGATATATGCAAAAACCACGTATCCGAGTGTTTGAATGAGCCCTGTAAATTGTATTACATTTCAAAATCTCACTAAAAGTTTTAACTCGTTTTAGGGTACCTATGTTTATTTTTTTATAAATATTTGTTTTAAATGATTTATTTTTCTAACAAAATGAATCTTGAAAAACACTATTAAAATTCCTAACAATACAACACACCTTTACTGCATTATTCGTTTCCGCATTTTCTAGTAGGTTTTTAAGCTTCATATACATTAATTTAAATACCCTCTATCTTGTATATCCAAATCGCCAACGAAAATAAAACGAAAATCAATATTAATATAAATAATTACAATAATTAAATGTGTTACTACTAATTTTATAGCACCAAGCAATATTAATAACATTATAAATACGCTTTTCTTTCTAAGGCTCTGTAGCATAGTATAGTATTGTTACGGCTAGCCTAACAACCATCCGAACGTTTTTGTGCTACCCTATACAACTAGCCGCCGTGCCCCTCGCTTCTTTGTCTGTATGACTCATCGCCCGGCCGGTCGCGAAGTATCAGGATCGCTGGACTGGAATTATCTCGATGGCCTCGTCGAGATCATTATTGGCAAATCCAGAAATCAATGCGCCCTCTATGCGGAAAAAATTTGAACCTAGAAAGCGAGTAATCATCGACCGGCATTTGGCCATTTTACATGTGATTTTCGTCGAGATCGTATCTTTCAAAGCATTTATAGACTCGTATATTCGTGTTTTTAATTTTATAGTTGCTTTTGGACGTTTACTGGAGAGAAAAGTGTATTTCTTTGTGACTACAAACATAAAACAATGGCCTCTGGCTCGAAAACAAAGCATAACACATTGTTGTGTTTACGATTGCCATTACAGAAAAGGAAAGGACAAAAACATTCATTTCCACTATTGCCCGAGCCAAAATAGTGGTATTAAAGTTAAACTGACAAATGCAGCAGGAGTTGAAGAAGAAATGGATAAGGCAAAGCCATCGGAAAATGTTTTATTAATGGGAAAGCCGGTTACTAACACTATGCACGTTTGCTTAAAACATTTCAAATCTGAGGACTACTGTGCAAAAGGTATTTAATATTGTTAATAATATGTTTTATTATATATGCAACGCTCTATTAATTACATTTTTAGTCTGTATATTCTATTTTCTGATAATAATAGAGGTATGATGTAGGTAGTTACTGTTCAAGTTAATTTCTTCTAAGTTAAACAATAATAAGTATAAAGCAGACATACTCAGCATGCAAGAAGTACATATTCCTGTTTCAGAACTAATATATTTTATTGTTCCAGGAGTAAAGATGATTCAGCCAAAATTAAATAGACATGCGGTACCATCTTTGAACTTGCCAAAGAAAAGTCTTGTGGTAGAGGACAGAAAGAAAAAGTGCAGAGTGCCGTGAGAAACGCGCTGCTAAAAGGCAAAAGGTGAAAGAAACTTTAAATTCACCTGTTGCTAATTACCCACTCTGTGTAGCACGTGAACACTCCAGAAGATGATCATATTTTGCAGCAAAGATCTTTTGAGGACCTCACGGAAGAAGAAAAGGTGGTGGTACACAATTTGCTGTAAATGCAAGGTCAGGGTACTTATCTTGTGGACAAAGAAGTACAGGTTAAAAGTGGAGATTTATTTCAAACATTTGCATCAACAATTGAAAAAGATTCGCATTTAAACTCTTTGACAGGTATTCCTACATTTAAGTTACTTGACTCAATTATGTATCTTATGGCTCAGTTTTATCCAGACGTAAAGAAACGAAAATTATCAATAAAAGATAGGATTATATTAGTTTTCATGAAGCTGAAAATGGCTTTAAAGTTTAATATTTTATACTTTTTGTTTAAAATATCACCAACATTATGTAGAACTATGTTCATTGAATTTATATCTCATTTGGCAAATATTTTAAAAGTGTCTATTCACTGGCCTTCATTTGACGAAGTACAAAGAAATATGCCTTTATGTTTTAACGATTTTAAAAGTACGAGGATAATAATCGATTGTTTAGAAGTACCTATAGAAAAACCGAAATGCGTATGTTGCTGAGTAAGAACATATTCCCATTATAAAGGTAGGCAAACTATTAAAATTATGACCGGTGTTAATCCAGCAGGGCTAATTACTGTTGTTTCTAAAGGATGTGGTAGGAGCTCTGATAAGGCCATTTTTAGTCAGAGTAATCTAATTGATAAACTGATGCCAAGAAGAGACAGTATTATAGTCAATAAAGGCTTTTTAATAGATGATATATGCGACCATAGATTTATTAAAATTATTAGGCCTCATTTTCTTAAAAAAAGAAGCGCAATTTACAGAGGACGAATCAAAGGAAAATATTTTAATTTCAAAAGCCAGGATACACTCGAGGATACATATCGAAAGAGTCAATCAAAGAATGCGAACCTTTAACATTTTAAATACTCCCTTGCCAAATAGTTTAATACAAGTTTTTGATGACATTATGTTAATTATCTGCGGAATGGTAAATCTGCAAACTCCAGTGCTCTCGAGTAACAAATTTTAAATAGGTATTCTTAGTTTTTTTTATTTTGCTCTTCATATAAAGTAAGTTTAGTGTAAAATAAATGGTTGTTTTTATTAGATTTAATTTAAATAATTGGAAAACATTTAATGTAACTCAATATTACAATACAATACATAATTCTCTAATCAGTGCTTTAAAGCTCTGGCCTCGAGAATACTAATTACAACTTTTGTGTCAGAGAGATTCTAACTAATATTTAGATACCACTTAAGTTGTTTTATAAATACATTATAATTTAAGATTAGACTTACAGCAAGTTCCCCAAATTGGTAATAAATATCTAAGATGTGAAAGGAAGACTGTGTTATAAATATTGTGTTTGGTTTTAAAATACAGATAATTTCTGCATTTGTATATCATAGGTAGCATTTGTAATGTTTTAGATATAATATACTCAGTTCTAAATATTTTATTTGCTGTACTTCTTCAATTTTCACTTCATTTATTGTATTATTATAGTCTTAAACTGGTTTATTTTTCTGTTTAAAACAAATAAATTTTGTTTTGTCAGTATTGATTTTTAATGTTTCTGTAATGAAGAAAGGATTATTACAGATATGAAAGTAAATTTCCCATACATTTTTATATCCTTTCTGTATTTTGGTCTTCGCTAGCTGAGATTTGGTACTCCTTTATGCAATATACGAGGTAAGCAGCAAATAATCCATTAGTTTCCAACTGGTTAGTAGTATTCTATAACTTAACTAAATTGCTAATTATCTTTAACACTAGTTGGACTTCTAGTTCTTTATTTTGGAACAACTTTTGTATATTGCCCCGTTACAGCAATGATAATAATATTATATAGTAGGCAATGTTCAATTACAGGAAAAATATGTAGGCAAGCTTTGGCAGAGACCCGCTTTTAGAACGGAATTATTGCTTTTTAAGTATTTATCTGGAAAATAAAAAAAATATAGTTACTGTTTAAGTTTTCATATTCAACATTGCCTTTAACCATAGGTTGTTTTTTATAGTGAAGAAAGAAAATTCTATTTAAAAGCCTGGCCCTATCAAATTTTGGTTTTTACCTATATATTGTGTTTGCTTGCAGTTTATTGGATAGGTACTGTGTATTTTTAAATTGTAATAAATGAATTAACTAATCAAAGAAATAGTTTTATTATTAGCTAACACTGCATATAAGTATAATATACTATGATTAAAACTATTTTATACTCGAACAATATATTTATTTCCACTAGAGTTTATTTTCACATACTTCATGTATCATATATTTCAAATACAAATGCTCTGAAATACCGTGTACTATTTGCCAATATTAATTAAATATGACACCAAACTACGATATTTTCACATAAAATCACTGTAAAATTCACACACAAATCGGCAAATCTCACATTAGAAATAAAGACAAAACACAAAGGTGTTACTCGCTTTCCACCATGTTTGTTTACAAACGCCAGCGCCCCCAACGGTAGCTGGATTCGCGAATAGAGTGGCGTCGGAATACTTCCCGAATATTCGTGATAGATTGGAGATTATATATAAGCAGACCTAAGGCGAATGTTAGTCAGTCGGTTAGCAGTTGAGTTCAGTTAATCATTGAGTGTTGAATAGATATTAGTTGTAAAGTTATAAGAGTAGTTTAGAGTGTTAAATTGTATACAGTGGTAGTGAATAAAAAAAAGTATTAGTTGAAAATAGCAAAGTTGTAATTCTGTTAAGAACCCACGGGAAAAACGTAACATTTGGTGTCAGAAGTTGGATTGTGAAGGGACCGGACTTGCGAAGTATTTTTCGAGGAAAGAAGTACAAGTACGTCAACGAGACCGTTTGATTCTGGTAAAATTTTATAACATTCTATGGTCAATACAAGGCAACAAACGGCGGAAATGGAGCAAATAAATAAAATGTTGGCCGATTTTATGGATAATTTAAATGCTGAGAGGCGAGCGGATCGGCAAGAGGAAGAACGTAAAAAGCAGATAGAACAGGAGCGGCTTCAAAAAATTTTTCAAGATCAAGAAGACAAAAGGCAAGCAGAACAGGACCGGCTTCAGAAAATTTTACAAGACCAGGAAGACAAAAGGCAAAAAGAACAGGACGACCGGCTTCAGAAAATTTTACAAGATCAAGAAGACAAAAGGCAAGCTGAACGGGAGGACGATGAACGTAGAAGGCAAGCAGAACAGGACCGTCTTTAGAAAATTTTGCAAGACAAAGAAGACAAAAGACAAGCAGAGCAGGACCGGCTGCAGAAAATTTTACAAGATCAAGAAGAGAAAAAGCAAGCGGATCGGGAAGAGGATGAACGTAGAAGACAAGCAGAGCAGGACCAGCTTCAGAAATGGATGCTTGATGTAATTGTAGGCGAGCAAGGAAAATTACAGAAAATATTGGACGGGCAAAATGAGAAATTTGAAAAAGAAGTAAACAATATACAAAAAGAAGTTGGAACTGTACAAAAAGAAGTGGGACATGTACAAAAAGAAGTTGGAAATATACAAAAAGAAGTAGGAGACGTACAGAAAGAAATGAAGAATCTACAAGCAGAAGTTACCAGACTAAAACATCAAGTACCAACCGAGAGGGCATTCGCCTCAGGACAAAACATCAAACCTCCAACGTATGACGGTCAAACATCGTGGACAATGTACCGAAGGCAATTTGAAGCCGCTGCTGTTGCGAACGGTTGGAATAACGAAGAAATGGCTACATCACTAGTGGTTGCGCTTCGTGGATCTGCCCTGGAACTATTACAGACTATTCCCATCAGCCAACAGGGGAAATATGACATACTTGCAGCTGCCCTGGAGAGACGATTTGGAGACCAACATAGATGACAACTGTATCAGGCACAAGTTAAGTCCCGACATCAGAAGCCTGGCGAAAACCTGCAAGAGTTTGAGGCAGACATAAGACGTCTCATTCAATTGGCCTACCCGGGAGCGACAGAGGAATTTCAAGAGGAACTTGTCGCTGAATATTTCGTGGACGGTGTCAGAGATCCAGAAACTCAGAAGATGCTACGTTAGCCAAATTTGATAGCAGCCGTGAAGTTTTGGGTAGAGCTCTGGAAATCGAGGCGGCCTGTAACATCTCTAAGCCAGCAATCAGGGACGTATCCATCAAGGAAGAAAATTTGGCGAACAGTTGTGAACTAACTGAAATGGGCGGTATTTTGAAGAAATTAACCGAAGTTCTTCAGGCCACGGGGAGATTCCGGGAGTCACTAGAAGTTAGGCCATACAACCGTAATCAGTGCTATAGATGCGGCAAGACTGGACACTTCAAAAGGGACTGTCGAGTACAAAGATTCCAGGAGCCAATAGAAGATAGGCCACATAACCGAAATACATCAAATCAGTGTTATAGATGTGGAAAGACTGGACATTTCAGAAGGGACTGTCGAATACGGATATTCCGGGAGCCAACAGAAGTTAGAATATGTAATCGAAAGGCTACAAATCAGTGCTATAGATGCGGCAGGACTGGACATTTCAAAAGAGACTGTCAAGTACAAAGATTCCGGGAGCCACTAGAAGATTACGTGGCCTTAACCGAAATGTACCAAATCAGTGCTATATATGTGGCAACATTGGGCATTTTAAGAGAGACTGTCCAGTACAACTACGACCTACAGCTCCATCCAGAGACAACAGCAGTTCAAAGCCAAGTCAGGAAGAGTTGAAAGAATACAACTTTAAGGCTAAGCACAGGGAAGGAAGATGGCATAGTAATACAGATGCTTTATCCAGAAGGTCATGTGAGGATAATTATAAACATCGCCAAAGAATTGACCAACGAGAAGGAATCACTTCCATTAGGCGAATCAAGTTTAAGGTTGATCAGCAGTGGACCACAGAGCAACTAAAGAAAGATCAGCTTGAGGATAATGAAATAGCACTACGACTAAAAGCTAAGGAAGAACGTCAACCAAGACCAAGCTGGAGAGATATTTCAACTAAGGGATCTACTTTTAAATCTCTGTGGGCTCAGTGGGACTCCCTGGTAGTTGAAAATGGACTCCTTAAGCGAGCCTGGGAAAGCGCCGATGGCAAGGTAGTGAAGACGCAGTTAGTGGTACCAAGGAAGAAGGTATCGGAAGTTCTGGATGGAGTACATAATAGAAAGTTTGGTGCTCATCTCGGAGTGAACAAAATGATTGACAAGATCCGCGACAGATTTTACTGGGTCAACTACTGCCAGGATGTGAAATCATGGTGCCAGCAGTGTTCAACTTGTGCCTCAAGTCAAGGACCTCAGACAAGATCCAGTGGGAAGATGAAACAGAATGATGTGGGACTACCGTTTGAACGTCTCGCTAGTGACCGAATGAAGGCTCGATATGATCTCCAAGCTAACTCTAGGGGATTTCGGATGAACGATAAAGTCTGGTTATATAACCCGCAAAGGAAGACAGGAAGATCTCCCAAGCTAACACCAGTATGGGAAGGACCCTATACGGTCATCAAAAGAATTAATGACGTTGTGTATAGAATTCAGCGTAGCCCCAGAAGCAAACTGAAAGTTGTCCACCTCGACAGGTTGAAAGCATATCACGGACATGAAGTAGCTGATCGGGACGATCAGAATTAAGAGGGAGGCAATGTTACGGCTAGCCTAACAACCATCCGAACGTTTTTGTGCTACCCTATACAACTAGCCGCCGCGCGCCGTGCCCCTCGCTTCTTTGTCTGTATGACTCATCGCCCGGCCGGTCGCGAAGTATCAGGATCGCTGGACTGGAATTATCTCGATGGCCTCGTCGAGATCATATAGAGTGGCGTCGGAATACTTCCCGAATATTCGTGAGAGATTGGAGATTATATATAAGCAGACCTAAGGCGAATGTTAGTCAGTCGGTTAGCAGTTGAGTTCAGTTAATCATTGAGTGTTGAATAGATATTAGTTGTAAAGTTATAAGAGTAGTTTAGAGTGTTAAATTGTATACAGTGGTAGTGAATAAAAAAGAGTATTAGTTGAAAATAGCAAAGTTGTAATTCTGTTAAGAACCCACGGGAAAAACGTAACAGTATGTAGTGGAAAATAAGCGCATTTTTCAACTACATACTATACTGCGGTGCAGACCCGCCGCGTTCGATGAGGCTCTGTACCGTAGTATAGTATGTAAATGTGCCTCCCGCACACCAAAATTTTTTAGAAAAAACGAGGAAAAAATTAAATAAATTATAAAACGAAATAAGAAAAAAAAAATTAGAAAAAAACGTTAGAGAAACGCGGTTTTCGCCGAAAAAAACACGAAGGAGTTCAGCTAGGAGGTCGGGGATGGCAAAAATGGGAGGGAAAAAAATTGCTTTATGAAAAAAAAAAAAACAAAAATATTTGAGAAATTAAGAAAAAAAAAATTAAAAACGAAAAAAATTGTTCGAAAAGTTAATAAAAGTATTATAAAACGAAATAAGAAAAAAAAACAAAAAGCACAACCAAAGGATTGTTCGGAAAGTTATAAAAGTATTATAAAACCAAATTAGAAAAAAATATATAAAAAAAAAATAAAAAATTGTTCGGAAAGTTAATAAGAGTATTATAAAACGAAATAAAGAAAAAAATATAAAAAAGTTAGGAAAACGCGGTTTTCAGCGAAAAAAAAATAAAAAATGGTCGAAACTGGGGGCAAAAGTTGAGAGAAAAAAAAGCTTAAAAAAAGCTCAATTCTTTATATCTCTTTCAGAAGTTTCACTTCAGTTGTGTGCTTATAAAGGTGAGGCACATAATTTTTGTTTTTTTTTAGAGTAACTTATACATACATATGCACTACTTTTAACATATTCAATGTGAATTAAATCGGTTATAAATACTTTTTCGACATTCTGGTAGAAAAAAAATTGAGCGAGTTTGCTAGTACTTGAGACACTGATGTGTAAACATATCCTATATCGACTTCATCCACATGAAAATCTAATGCCACCTTAGGCCGCGTGACGCCTGAATATAGGCAACCACTTATTTCGAATTGGTTGCCTATATTCTGGCGTTAGAAGGAATACGGTTTGCACCACAAACAGCCTGCAAAACATATTCCCGTCACAGATACCGCATGACGTGCGTTGTTTAATGTTTACATTTGTAACGTTTGCATTAGAATGTCTAATATTACACTTCACGCATAGCCCTCCGCTCGCTTCGCTCGCTACAGGGGCGTAACGAACGAAAACGAGCCAAAACTAACCTAAGGCATGCCCAAAATCAAAGAAAAACTTTTTACAAATATAACCTCCAGAAAATAAAAATAAGATTAAAACTAACCGTAAAAATCAACGCGAGCGAAGCCGCGAGTAAAAGCTAAAAGTGTTCATATGTCCTGAAAATATCTGTACAAAATTTCATGATGATCGGTTAAGTAGTTTACGCATGGAAAATAGGATTAAAACTAACCGGAATAATCAACGCGAGTAAAGCCGCGGGTAAAAGCTAAAAGTGTCCTATGTCCTTTACTATACTCTTGAAAATATATGTACAAAATTTAATGATAATCGGTTAAAGCAGTTTACGCGTGGAAAATAGGATTAAAAAAAAACCGTAAATATCAACGCGAGCGAAGCCGATATAAAAGTGTCCTATGTCCTTTACTATAATCTTGAAAATATCTGTAGACAATTTCATGATAAATAGTTTACGCGTGGAAAATAGGATTAAGACTAACCGTAAAAGTGAACGCGAGCGAAACCGGGGGTAAAAGCTAAAAGTCTCCTATGTCCTTTACTATACCCTTGAAAATATCTGTACAAAATTTCATGATGATCGGTTGAGTATTTATGCGTGAAAGCGTAATACACAAACAAACAAACACATTTGCATTTATAATATATTAGTTATTCGCATTTATTATTAATTAGGATTCTTTAATAATATTTACTGGCAACTTCAATCGGAATGTATTAATTCACTGCACAAAATCGACACGAAAATCTAATGCCACCAGGAATAACATCAACCTATGGAATGGACAGCTTATTCACTAATTTTGCAAATTTTAGAAGAGGGCCATGACTCAATATTGTTTTCTGGACATCTGAATAATTCTTTTGACAGCTCGTTTAATTTAAAATATGCTTTTTTATCGTCTAAAATCTGTTTAAAAACGATTTTAAATGGCAAAATTCTATAAAAAATCCGAAATGTCCGGACTTTCTTTAGGACGATAGCCGTGGTTTCGGACGAATTTGCCGTGGATTTTGAAGGTAAAATTCAATTTAAATTCAACCGTCTAACAAAAATAAGCTGTGCTATGGATCCAAGTACACTGCGAATATAATATAATGAAAATCTAATACCGGCCTTGCGGATAGCTTTTCAGAAGCGCCATTTGAGTCGTTGCAATCACGGCCGTCCTGGTTTAGCTTGCTCCTCAATGCGCACGGGTTATAATGTCACATCGGTTTACATATTCCGTCCCCACATTTCCGTCCCATTTGCCGAGATTTACCCTCATACCGCAGCGTAAGATGTTTACACATCAAAAATCCCAGTATTACAAATGTTAAGTAAAAAAAGTACCGTTCCATAAGAAGTGGCCAAAAAAGCAAATTTTGGAAAATTTTTGAAAAAACAATATTTTGTAAAAGTTAAACATGGCAACACCTCTTGAGAGCATTTAACTTCAGCTTTCAAATGAACAAAAGTTTAACGGAATATTTAAAAAAATAACGTAAATAAGAGGGGTTCCACCCCCTATATATTCTATATACGTGGGCCACCTTGTAGGTATAGCGCGTCTTTGCCAACAACCATAAAAAACAAATAGATTAACGACTTAAATAAAGACCGGGAGCCAATACTGTCATTAAATTATTTTATATAAATTATCAGTGAAATGTCAAAGTTGAACGATTGGATTAGTGCGTCGTCCGCCGGCATCATAATGTGTCTGGCGCACACTTTTTTATTGTGCCAATAAATTATCACGATAGAGCCGCTTCAATTTAGTAAGCATCCCCGTAATCCGGTAGTACGAAGCATTTTAAGGCTCAATCCACACTCTGCATGTACAAATTTGTTTAGTACACTTTGACTAAACCAAGGCCTAAACTGACGTCATCGATAATGAACTTTTAGGGTTAGTGATACGTCATTTTGAAGGTCTATTTACGAGCTATATTGTGACGTTTGAATTTTTAAAATCGTTTCGAAACTTTGACAGGCTGTAGTAGCATCTAAACCGTTCAACTTTGGGGAAAACGGTTTACATATTCTTATCTGAGTTTTCCATATTCTATCGTATGACACTAACGTCCGGTTGGGTCAAAATCAAAAATAACCGAAAAATCGTATTTTCTCATTCTTCACAAATTATCGTGTCCAATGAATCTTTTGTTCCCGTGGGAAAAAATCAGAAGAACTTGAAACCTATTGCAGCTCTTTGGCATAAAGGAATAGCGGGTAGAAGAAAACGAGATCTCATCAGTGCTTTCCTCTCATTCTTTTTAGAACATAGGGCTGCTACAAAAATAACTTTGAAGGTGGATAATTGCTCTGATGCCCAAAATAAAAATTGGGCATTTTTTAGATTCCTTGTATTTGTAGTAAATTATTCCTCCGAAATTGCCGCAGAAGAAATAACAATCAAATATTTTGAACCTGGACATTCATATGAGCGCCGACAGTTTCCACCACCATGCACCAGGTGGAACAGCCTATGAAGCATAAAGGTAGTATATGTGATTTCAGAGATGCTGTGCAGACAGCAAACTTTGAAAAAGCTATAACTCTAGAAATGAGAACAAATAATTCCTAATTGGATAGACAATACGTCACAAGTAAAAATGAAGAAAACCGAACCACGTCCCTATGTTTGTAAAATGACGTCAGTTGTTGTAAAACGTGAAAAATACTCTTTAACTTACACTAGAAACTGCGATGTGGCTAATCCTATACAGATATATTCTTCAAAGTTAAAGCTGAAGAAGAACAGATCCTTCTACGCACCACCTAAAAATCGAGCTAGGGGCATGAATAAATAAAAACAAAGAAGTCCTCTGATGAGGGAAGAAACCAGAACATTTCGGATTTCGTTGGAGGAAAATCCTCAATCACTGATGTCAACGAATCGTTTGAATAGGCTAAATGTTTGTGTATTATTTATTATAACAATATATTGTTCAGACGAATAAGTCTTTTTTGTTCAAGTTTCATAATTTTCGTCCATAAGTTTCCACGTATAAGCTTAAATTACAGGCAATTATTCAGAATTCTAAATGAAACACCTTTTGCATTCCATGCAAAACTATTAATCCAAAAAAGGACTTCCTATAAGAGCGTACAGAGCGCTTTCAGCCTAAGCCATCATCAGTGTTACTTGTCAGTGGAAAAAAAGAACATATTATCTACGAAGAGAAACAAACAACACCAATCGACAATGGTCGACAAGGATTCACATAATTTTATTTAAAACAAAAACGACTGATCATCCATCATGATTGTTGGTGGTAATTCCGAGGGAGATCAGGAAACTAGGGAAAATGGGGTGAATCGGTTATATTTTGACGAAATAAATCGGTAATCTCTTGCTTAATTGGGTTGTTGGGATCATATCTAAGCTTGGTAAGGTTCTTCGTCAATTCGGAGCCCTGAATGTGGCAGACAAAGAATTTGATCGATATAATCCGATATGTAATCAATGCCTACCATGCTATGCAGTCTCTCTGGCCGATGTTATGGAGAGAACTAGTATTTTCAACGTGGTATGGAGGTTGCCTGCATATATCTCAAGTTTTTAAAATAAAAACATGTACGCATCGTTTAGTCGTTACACTTGCAGAAAAAAAAATATGGAAAGGTATCTGGAAACTATTTTAAAACTTTCCAAATATCACAATTTTGAAAAAATTTCGCATTTCTTAAAATATTCGAGATATCAAAATTCCTGGAAATAACTTTAAAAAACATGACAACATTGCACTATTTAGTCGTTACAATTATCGTAGAAAAAAAATCAAAAGGTGTCTCCAAAGTATTACATTTTCTAAGTCATCATTTTACAAAATTTCGCTCGATTCTTTGTATTTCTAAAAAATACAAGATATACAAAATCGGCCAAATTTGTTTCTTCTATATAGTCCAGAAATCATTATGAGCACCCTAGTATTAAGTTTCAAATGAGATTCTGGAAAGAAATTAAATTCCACATTATTACAAAAGTTTCTCTATATACTTCGCGACCAAGGAATAAGATTGCACATCTGATATGTCATTCTTGATAAAATTCATCGCATCGCATCATGATCAAGATTGCCTTACACATACAGATAATTTTCCTTGTTCCAAATAAGTTGCAATTTAAATAATATTTATTTTATTTATTTAATTAACTATTTTAATTTAACATTTCCTTTTATATACAATCCATAACAAAACAATATAATAATATTGAATTTTGTTTGAATACGAAGTAGTCTTGACAAAAGCATTCGTCATCTTGGCCCCGCTCTTTGCCAAACACATTTTACGTTCTATCTTATTCAAATATTTGAAGTTTGAATAATAAACATGTAACACAAAAGCTGCCATTAAAGTGTATTTGTAACCACCGGAAAGTAAACAAACAAATCAGATTTAAGAATGGCATTTCGAAACAATAATGAGTAAACGGCTCAGCTAATGGATTGAAAAATAGGAAGAAACGTGTGTCCAGTCATCTATTCAGACCTGAAAACGTTAATAATTTCGAAATCGCTTGCGAAACGAAATATCTTATATCTAAAGCCCACTACACACATGCATGCATGTGTGCCAAAGAGACTGAAAGCACTCCACACACACAGATTTATACGGAGATTTTTAAATAAACTAGTATTGTGAGTGGCAGCACAATGGTATCCCATGAAATTGTATTAGCTGACAGCTATCGCGACATATTTTAAAACGAAATCCAAAAAACGATCACGATGGATAAAAAAAA